>JAUJYP020001290.1:0-62203 GCA_030674075.2 Linum usitatissimum | reverse complement strand
ATCCATCGAAACCAATTAACCCAATTTGGAGCAACTTCGCACCTTCGCATCCAATTGTGCTCCGAAGGGTTCCAAACTCAAATATATGTCTCTAATCATCATTCCACAACTCGGTCCAAAGATAGTGTAAAGTTTGCCCGAACTCTCGATCTTGGAAATCATGATTCTTGGATGCGTCCGTGATGTTTATGCCGGTACCGAGGTTGGACTCGATACCGTAAAGATTCGTGCCACTCATTGGATCGCCAATTCTCCAAGGATGAATTTACCTTCATTGATCCAAGCTAGGGACGTCCTTGTATCCTTTTAAGAGATAGCCCTCGAAAATGCTTGGGTTGGAACACTTTTATACCACAAAATTAAATCTAGAATGAACCGGGCTCGAAAGTGTACTTGAGAGTCCTTGTTTTTGTGCTTTGCGTCGCAGAACGAGTCCACGTGTAGGCCTCGTTCCCAAGCTCGTTTCTCCATGCTTCCATCGACCTTGCCGGTCTTCAAATACCCCATTAAGTACCACATCCGGGGATTGTGCGGGTAAAGTCTTCTCATTTGGGTCGGAGTGCGATTGGGTGCGATCCATCGAAACCAATTAACCCAATTTGGAGCAACTTCGCACCTTCGCATCCAATTGTGCTCCGAAGGGTTCCAAACTCAAATATATGTCTCTAATCATCATTCCACAACTCTGGTCCAAAGATAGTGTGGCAAAGTTTGCCCGAACTCTCGATCTTCGAAATCATGATTCTTGGATGCGTCCGTGATGTTTATGCTGGTACCGAGGTTAGACTCGATACCGTGGTGCAAGATCGTGCCACTCATTGGATCGCCAATTCTCCAAGGATGAATTTACCTTCATTGATCCAAGCTAGGGACGTTCTTGTATCCTTCTAAGAGATAGCCTCTAAAATGCTTGGGTTGGAACCTTTATTCCACAAAATTAAATCTAGAATGAACCAGCTCGAAAGTATGAGAGTCCTTGTTTCGGTGGCACCGGCATCGCACGAACGAGTCCACATTTGGGCTTTGTTCCCAAGCTCGTTTCACCATGCTTCCATCGGCCTTGCGGTCTTGAAATACTTGGGCCATTAAGTACCACATCCCGGGATTGTGCGGTTAAAGTCTCTCTCATTTAGGTTAGAGTGTGATTGGGTGCGATCCATAGAGACCAATTAACCCAATTTGGAGCAACTTCACACCTTCGCATCTAATTGTGCTCAGAAGGGTTCAAACTCAAATATATGTCTCACAATCATCATTCCACAACTGTGGTCCAAAGATAGTGTGGGCAAAGTTGGGAACTCTCCATCTTGGAAATCATGATTCTTGGATGCGTATGTGATTTTTATGCGTTGGTGCCTAGGTCGGACTCGATACCGCTGGTGCAACATCAGTACCACTCATTGGATGTCCAATTCTCCAGGGATGAATTTACCTTCATTGATCCAAGATAAGGGACGTCACCCTTGTATCCTTGCCAAAGAGATAGCCTCTCGAAAATGCTTGGGTTGGAACCTTCGTTCCACAAACTTAAATATAAGTCAGAACTGATCCCAGACAGTGCTGTGAGAGTCCTTGTTTCGGTGGCACCGATATCACGGAACGAGTCCACATTTGGGCATTGTTCCCAAGCTCGTTTCTCCACAGTTCCATCGACCTTGCCGGTCTTCAAATACCCCATTAAGTACCACATCCGGGGATAGTGCGGGTAAAGTCTTCTCATTTGGGTCGGAGTGTGATTGGGTGCCATCCATCGAAACCAATTAACCCAATTTGGAGCAACTTCACACCTTCGCATCCAATTGTGTTCCGAAGGGTTCCAATCTCAAATATATGTCTCTAATCATCATTCCACAACTCTGGTCCAAAGATAGTGTGGGCAAAGTTGGCCCGAACTCTCCATCTTGGAATTCATGATTCTTGGATGCGTCTGTGAATTTTATGCTGGTACCGAGGTCGGACTCGATACCCTGGTGCAGCATCCGTACCACTCATTGGATGGCCAATTCTCCAAGGATGAATTTACCTTCATTGATCCAAGATAGGGATGTCCTTGTATCCTTCTAAAAGATAGCCTCTCCAAAATGCTTGGGTTGGAACCTTTATTCCACAAACTTAAATATAGAATGAACTAGTCTCGAAAGTGTATGAGAGTCCTTGTTTCGGTGGCACCGGCATCACCAGAACGAGTCCACATTTGGGCTTTGTTCCCAAGCTCGTTTCTCCCCGCTTCCATCGACCTTGCCGGTCTTCAAATACCCCATTAAGTACCACATCCGGGGATTGTGCGGGTAAAGTCTTCTCATTTGGGTCGAGTGCGATTGGGTGCCATCCATCGAAACCAATTAACCCAATTTGGAGCAACTTCACACCTTCGCATCCAATTGTGCTCCGAAGGGTTCCAATCTCAAATATATGTCTCTAATCATCATTCCACAACTCTGGTCCAAAGATAGTGTGGGCAAAGTTGGCCCGAACTCTCGATCTTGGAATTCATGATTCTTGGATGCGTCTGTGAATTTTATGCTGGTACCGAGGTCGGACTCGATACCCTGGTGCAGCATCCGTACCACTCATTGGATGGCCAATTCTCCAAGGATGAATTTACCTTCATTGATCCAAGATAGGGATGTCCTTGTATCCTTCTAAAAGAGTCGTCCTCCTGTTTCGGTGGCACCTGGGATCACTGGAACGAGTCCACATTTGGGCTTTGTTCCCAAACTCGTTTCTCCTCGCTTCCATCGACCTTGCCGGTCTTCAAATACCCCATTAAGTACCACATCCGGGGATTGTGCGGGTAAAGTCTTCTCATTTGGGTCCGAGTGCGATTGGGTGCCATCCATCGAAACCAATTAACCCAATTTGGAGCAACTTCGCACCTTCGCATCCAATTGTGCTCCGAAGGGAGTTCCAATCTCAAATATATGTCTACAATTATCATTCCACAATTCCGGTCCAAAGATAGTGTGGGTAAAGTTTGCTCGAACTCTCCCATCTTGGAAATCATGATTCTTGGATGCGTCCGTAATTTTATGCGTACAGAGGTTGGACTCGATACCCTGGTGAAAAGATCAGGTACCACTCATTGGATCGCCAATTCTCGCCCGATGAATTTACCTTCGTTGATCCCATTAGGGACATCCTTGTATCCTTCTAAGAGATAGCCTCTCGAAAATGCTTGGGTTGGAACCTTTATTCTACAAAATTAAATACCAGAATGAACCGAGGCTAGAAAGTGTCTGAGAGTCCTTGTTTCGGTGGCACGGGCATCAGGGAACGAGTCCAAAAGTGGGCTTTGTTCCCGAGCTCGTTTCTCTCTGCTTCCATCGACCTTTTCTTGGGTCTTCGATTACCCCATTAAGTACCACATCAGAAATTTTCTTGAGTGAAATCTTCTCATTTGGGTGAGTGTGATTGGGTGCGATCCATCGAAACCAATTAACCCAATTTGGAGCAACTTCGCACCTTCGCATCCAATTGTGCTCCTCAGTGATTTTCCAAAACTCAAATATGTGTCTCTAATTATCATTCCATAATTCTTGTCCAAAGATAGTGTGGGCAATGTTGGCTCGAACTCTCGATCTTTTGAAATAATGATTTCGGATGTGTCCGTGATGTTTATGCCGGTACCCAGTTCTGACGATACCGTGGTGTAGTATCCGTGCCACTCATTGATCGCCAATTGTCCAAGGATGAATTTACCTTCATTGATCCAAGCTGTGGACGTCCTTGTATCATTCTAAGAGATAGCCTCTCGAAAATGCTTGGGTTCGAACCTTTATTCCACCAAATTAAATCTAGAATGAACCAGGCTCGAATGTGTATGAGAGTCCTTGTTTTGGTGGCACCGCATCACCGAACGAGTCCACATGTGGGCTTTGTTCCCAAGCTCGTTTCTCCCCGCTTCCATCGACCTTGCCGGTCTTCAAATACCCCATTAAGTACCACATCCGGGGATTGTGCGGGTAAAGTCTTCTCATTTGGGTCGGAGTGCGATTGGGTGCGATCCATCGAAACCAATTAACCCAATTTGGAGCAACTTCGCACCTTCGCATCCAATTGTGCTCCGAAGGGTTCCAAACTCAAATATATGTCTCTAATCATCATTCCACAACTCTGGTCCAAAGATAGTGGGCAAAGTTGGCCCGAACTCTCGATCTTGGAAATCATGATTCTTGGATGCGTCCGTGATGTTTATGCCGGTACCGAGGTTGGACTCGATACCGTGGTGCGGCATCCGTGCCACTCATTGGATCGCCAATTCTCCAAGGATGAATTTACCTTCATTGATCCAAGCTAGGGACGTCCTTGTATCCTTCTAAGATAGCCTCTCGAAAATGCTTGGGTTGGAACCTTTATTCCACAAAATTAAATCTAGAATGAACCAGGCTCGAAAGTGTATGAGAGTCCTTGTTTTGGTGGCACCGGATCACCGAACGAGTCCACATGTGGGCTTTGTTCCCAAGCTCGTTTCTCCCTGCTTCCATCGACCTTGCCGGTCTTCAAATACCCCATTAAGTACCACATCCGGGATTGTGCGGGTAAAGTCTTCTCATTTGGGTCGAGTGCGATTGGGTGCGATCCATCGAAACCAATTAACCCAATTTGGAGCAACTTCGCACCTTCGCATCCAATTGTGCTCCGAAGGGTTCCAAACTCAAATATATGTCTCTAATCATCATTCCATAATTCTTGTCCAAAGATAGTGTGGGCAATGTTGGCTCGAACTCGATCTTTTGAAATAATGATTCTGGATGTGTCCGTGATGTTTAAGGGGCCGGTACCTGTGCCTGGTTTCGATACCGGGGGTGTGGTGTGGTCCGTGCCACTCATTGGATCACCAATTGTCCAAGGATGAATTTACCTTCTCATTGGATCCAAGCCAGGGACGTCCTTGTATCCTTCTAAGAGATAGCCTCTCGAAAAATGACGGGGTCGGAACCTTCATTCCCACAAAATTAAATCTAATGAACCAGGCTCGAAAGTGTACGCGAGTCCTGCGCTTTTTTTTTTCGTGGTAACGCATCAATGAACGAGTCCACATGTGGGCTTCTGGTTTCCAAGCTCGTTTCTCCTCGCTTCCATCGAATTCTCTGCGATCTTCAAATACCCCATTAAGTACCACATCCGGGGATCGGCGGGTAAAGTCTTCGTTTGGGTGGGACAGGGATTGGGTGCGATCCATCGAAACCAATTAATCCAATTTGGAGCAACTTCGCACCTTCGCATCCAAATGTGCTCCGAAGGGTTCCGAACTCAAATATATGCTCATAATTTTCATTCCATAATTCTGGTCCAAAGATAGTATAGGCAATGTTGGCTCAAACTCTCGATCTTGGAAATCATGATTCTTGGATGCGTCTGTGATGTTTATGCTGGTACCGAGGTCGGACTCGATACCGTGGTGTAGCATCCGTGCCACTCATTGGATCGCCAATTCTCCAAGGATGAATTTACCTTCATTGATCCATGCTAGGGACGTCCGTGTATCCTTCTAACAGATAGCCTCTCGAAAATGATTGAGTTGGAACCTTTATTCACAAAATTAAATCTAGAATGAACCAGGCTCGAGAGTGTAGGCGAGTCCTTATTTCTGTGGTACTGCATCACTCGAACGAGTCCACATGTGGGCTTTGGTTCCCAAGCTCGTTTCTCCCCGTCTATCGAAACTTGCCGATCTTCAAATACCCCATTAAGTACCACATCCGGGGATTGTGCGGGTAAAGTCTTCTCATTTGGGTCGGAGTGCGATTGGGTGTGATCCATCGAAACCAATTAACCCAATTTGGAGCAACTTCGCACCTTCGCATCCAATTGTGCTCCGAAGGGTTCCAAACTCAAATATATGTCTCTAATCATCATTCCACACCTCTCGGTCCAAAGATAGTGTGGGCTAACGTTGGCCCGAAACACTCGATCTTCGAAATCATGATTCTCGGATGCGTCCGTGATGTTTACGCTGGTACCGAGGTCGGACTCGATACCGTGGTGTAAGATCCGTTCCACTCATTGGATTACCAAATCTCAAAGGATGACTTTACCTTCATTGATCCAACCTAGGGACATCCTTGTATCCTTCTAAGAGATAGCCCCCTCGAAAAATGATCGGGTTAGAACCGTTATTCCATAAAATTAAATCTAGAATGAACCAGCTCGAAAGTGTATGAGAGTCCTTGTTTTGGTGGCACCGACATCACCGAACGAGTCCACATGTGGGCTTTTGCTTCCCAAGCTCGTTTCTCTCTCCGCTTCCATCGACCTTGCCGATCTTCAAATACCCCAAGTACCACATCCGGGGATTGTGCGGGTAAAGTCTTCTCAGTGGGGCTTGGGGTCGGAGTGCGATTGGGTGCGATCCATCGAAACCAATTAACCCAATTTGGAGCAACTTCGCACCGCATCCAAATGAGCTCCCGAAGGGTTCCGAACTCAAACATATGCTCATAATTTTCATTCCATAATTCTGGTCCAAAGATAGTATAGGCAATGTTGGCTCAAACTCGATCTTGGAAATCATGCATTCTGGATGCGTCCGTGATGTTTACGCCGGTACCGAGGTCGGACTCGATACCGTGGTGTAGGATCCGTGCCACTCATTGATCACCAATTCTCCAGGATGAATTTGGCCTTCACGTATCCAAGCCAGGACGTCCTTGTATCCTTCTAAGAGATAGCTCGAAAATGATTGGGTTGAAACCTTTATTCCACAAAATTAAATCTAGAATGAACCAGCCCGAGAGTGTACGCGAGTCCTTGTTTGGTGGTACCGGCATCACTGAACGAGTCCACATGTGGGCTTTGTTTCCAAGCTCGTTTCTCCTCGCTTCCATCGACCTCCACAGATCTTCAAATACCCCATTAAGTACCACATCCGGGGATTGTGCGGGTAAAAGTCTTCACATTTGGGTCGGAGTGCGATTGGATGTTATCCATCAAAACCACCTAACCCAATTTGGAGCAACTTCGCACCTTCGCATCCAAATGTGCTCCGAAGGGTTCCGAACTCAAATATATTTCTCTAATCTTCATTCCATACCTCTCGTCCAAAGATAGTGTGGGCCATGTTGGCTCGAACACTCGATCTTGGAAATCATGATTCTTGGATGCGTCCGTGATGTTTATGCCGGTACCGAGGTCCGACTCGATACCGTGGTGTGGATCCGTGCCACCCATCGGATCACCAATTCTCCAAGGATGAATTTACCTTCATCGATCCAAGCCGTGGACGTCCTTGTATCCTTCTAAGAGATAGCCTCTCGAAAATGATTGGGTTGGAACCTTTATTCCACAAAATTAAATCTAGAATGAACTGTGCTCGAGAGTGTACGCGAGTCCTTATTTTGGTGGCACCGCATCACCGAACGAGTCCACATGTGGGCTTTGTTCCCAAGCTCGTTTCTCCCTCGCTTCCATCGACCTTGCCAGTCTTCAAATACCCCATTAAGTACCACATCCGGGGATTGTGCGGGTAAAGTCTTCTCATTTGGGTCGGAGTGCGATTGGGTGCGATCCATCGAAACCAATTAACCCAATTTGGAGCAACTTCGCACCTTCGCATCCAATTGTGCTCCGAAGGGTTCCAAACTCAAATATATGTCTCTAATCATCATTCCACAACTGGTCCAAAGATAGTGTGGGCAAAGTTGGCCCGAACTCTCGATCTTGGAAATCATGATTCTTGGATGCGTCCGTGATGTTTATGCCGGTACCGAGGTCGGACTCGATACCGTGGTGCGGCATCCGTGCCACTCATTGGATCGCCAATTCTCCAAGGATGAATTTACCTTCATTGATCCAAGCTAGGGACGTCCTTGTATCCTTCTAAGAGATAGCCTCTCGAAAATGCTTGGGTTGGAACCTTTATTCCACAAAATTAAATCTAGAATGAACCAGGCTCGAAAGTGTATGAGAGTCCTTGTTTGGTGGCACCGGCATCACCGAACGAGTCCACATGTGGGCTTTGTTCCCAAGCTCGTTTCTCCTCGCTTCCATCGACCTTGCCGGTCTTCAAATACCCCATTAAGTACCACATCCGGGGATTGTGCGGGTAAAGTCTTCTCATTTGGGTCGGGTGCGATTGGGTGCGATCCATCGAAACCAATTAACCCAATTTGGAGCAACTTCGCACCTTCGCATCCAATTGTGCTCCGAAGGGTTCCAAACTCAAATATATGTCTCTAATCATCATTCCACAACTCTGGTCCAAAGATAGTGTGGGCAAAGTTGGCCCGAACTCTCGATCTTGGAAATCATGATTCTTGGATGCGTCCGTGATGTTTATGCCGGTACCGAGGTCGGACTCGATACCGTGGTGCGATCCGTGCCACTCATTGGATCGCCAATTCTCCAAGGATGAATTTACCTTCATTGATCCAAGCTAGGGACGTCCTTGTATCCTTCTAAGAGATAGCCTCTCGAAAATGCTTGGGTTGGAACCTTTATTCCACAAAATTAAATCTAGAATGAACCAGCTCGAAAGTGTATGAGAGTCCTTATTTTGGTGGCACCGCATCACCGAACGAGTCCACATGTGGGCTTTGTTCCCAAGCTCGTTTCTCCCTGCTTCCATCGACCTTGCCGGTCTTCAAATACCCCATTAAGTACCACATCCGGGGATTGTGCGGGTAAAGTCTTCTCATTTGGGTCGGAGTGCGATTGGGTGCGATCCATCGAAACCAATTAACCCAATTTGGAGCAACTTCGCACCTTCGCATCCAATTGTGCTCCGAAGGGTTCCAAACTCAAATATATGTCTCTAATCATCATTCCACAACTTGGTCCAAAGATAGTGTGGGCAAAGTTGGCCCGAACTCTCGATCTTGGAAATCATGATTCTTGGATGCGTCCGTGATGTTTATGCCGGTACCGAGGTCGGACTCGATACCGTGGTGCAAAGATCCGTGCCACTCATTGGATCGCCAATTCTCCAAGGATGAATTTACCTTCATTGATCCAAGCTAGGGACGTCCTTGTATCCTTCTAAGAGATAGCCTCTCGAAAATGCTTGGGTTGGAACCTTTATTCCACAAAATTAAATCTAGAATGAACCAGGCTCGAAAGTGTATGAGAGTCCTTGTTTTGGTGGCACCGCATCACCGAACGAGTCCACATGTGGGCTTTGTTCCCAAGCTCGTTTCTCCTCGCTTCCATCGACCTTGCCGGTCTTCAAATACCCCATTAAGTACCACATCCGGGGATTGTGCGGGTAAAGTCTTCTCATTTGGGTCAGAGTGCGATTGGGTGCGATCCATCGAAACCAATTAACCCAATTTGGAGCAACTTCGCACCTTCGCATCCAATTGTGCTCCGAAGGGTTCCAAACTCAAATATATGTCTCTAATCATCATTCCACAACTCTGGTCCAAAGATAGTGTGGGCAAGTTGGCCCGAACTCTCGATCTTGGAAATCATGATTCTTGGATGCGTCCGTGATGTTTATGCCGGTACCGAGGTTCGGACTCGATACCGTGGTGCAGATCCGTGCCACTCATTGGATCGCCAATTCTCCAAGGATGAATTTACCTTCATTGATCCAAGCTAGGGACGTCCTTGTATCCTTCTAAGAGATAGCCTCTCGAAAATGCTTGGGTTGGAACCTTTATTCCACAAAATTAAATCTAGAATGAACCAGGCTCGAAAGTGTATGAGAGTCCTTGTTTTGGTGGCACCGGCATCACCGAACGAGTCCACATGTGGGCTTTGTTCCCAAGCTCGTTTCTCCTCGCTTCCATCGACCTTGCCGGTCTTCAAATACCCCATTAAGTACCACATCCGGGGATTGTGCGGGTAAAGTCTTCTCATTTGGGTCGAGTGCGATTGGGTGCGATCCATCGAAACCAATTAACCCAATTTGGAGCAACTTCGCACCTTCGCATCCAATTGTGCTCCGAAGGGTTCCAAACTCAAATATATGTCTCTAATCATCATTCCACAACTCTGGTCCAAAGATAGTGTGGGCAAAGTTGGCCCGAACTCTCGATCTTGGAAATCATGATTCTTGGATGCGTCCGTGATGTTTATGCCGGTACCGAGGTCGGACTCGATACCGTGGTGCAAGATCCGTGCCACTCATTGGATCGCCAATTCTCCAAGGATGAATTTACCTTCATTGATCCAAGCTAGGGACGTCCTTGTATCCTTCTAAGAGATAGCCTCTCGAAAATGCTTGGGTTGGAACCTTTATTCCACAAAATTAAATCTAGAATGAACCAGCTCGAAAGTGTATGAGAGTCCTTGTTTCGGTGGCACCGCATCACCGAACGAGTCCACATGTGGGCTTTGTTCCCAAGCTCGTTTCTCCCTGCTTCCATCGACCTTGCCGGTCTTCAAATACCCCATTAAGTACCACATCCGGGGATTGTGCGGGTAAAGTCTTCTCATTTGGGTCGGAGTGCGATTGGGTGCGATCCATCGAAACCAATTAACCCAATTTGGAGCAACTTCGCACCTTCGCATCCAATTGTGCTCCGAAGGGTTCCAAACTCAAATATATGTCTCTAATCATCATTCCACAACTCTGGTCCAAAGATAGTGTGGGCAAAGTTGGCCCGAACTCTCGATCTTCGAAATCATGATTCTTGGATGCGTCTGTGATGTTTATGCTGGTACCGGGGTTGGACTCGATACCGTGGTGCGGATCCGTGCCACTCATTGGATCGCCAATTCTCCAAGGATGAATTTACCTTCATTGATCCAAGCTAGGGACGTCCTTGTATCCTTCTAAGAGATAGCCTCTCGAAAATGCTTGGGTTGGAACCTTTATTCCACAAAATTAAATGTAGAATGAACCAGGCTCGAAAGTGTATGAGAGTCCTTGTTTTGGTGGCACCGCATCACCGAACGAGTCCACATGTGGGCTTTGTTCCCAAGCTCGTTTCTCCTCGCTTCCATCGACCTTGCCGGTCTTCAAATACCCCATTAAGTACCACATCCGGGGATTGTGCGGGTAAAGTCTTCTCATTTGGGTCGGAGTGCGATTGGGTGCGATCCATCGAAACCAATTAACCCAATTTGGAGCAACTTCGCACCTTCGCATCCAATTGTGCTCCGAAGGGTTCCAAACTCAAATATATGTCTCTAATCATCATTCCACAACTCTGGTCCAAAGATAGTGTGGGCAAAGTTGGCCCGAACTCTCGATCTTGGAAATCATGATTCTTGGATGCGTCCGTGATGTTTATGCCGGTACCGAGGTCGGACTCGATACCGTGGTGCAAGATCCGTGCCACTCATTGGATCGCCAATTCTCCAAGGATGAATTTACCTTCATTGATCCAAGCTAGGGACGTCCTTGTATCCTTCTAAGAGATAGCCTCTCGAAAATGCTTGGGTTGGAACCTTTATTCCACAAAATTAAATCTAGAATGAACCAAGCTCGAAAGTGTATGAGAGTCCTTGTTTGGTGGCACCGCATCACCGAACGAGTCCACATGTGGGCTTTGTTCCCAAGCTCGTTTCTCCTGCTTCCATCGACCTTGCCGGTCTTCAAATACCCCATTAAGTACCACATCCGGGGATTGTGCGGGTAAAGTCTTCTCATTTGGGTCGAGTGCGATTGGGTGCGATCCATCGAAACCAATTAACCCAATTTGGAGCAACTTCGCACCTTCGCATCCAATTGTGCTCCGAAGGGTTCCAAACTCAAATATATGTCTCTAATCATCATTCCACAACTCTGGTCCAAAGATAGTGTGGGCAAAGTTGGCCCGAACTCTCGATCATGGAAATCATGATTCTTGGATGCGTCCGTGATGTTTATGCCGGTACCGAGGTCGACTCGATACCGTGGTGCAAGATCCGTGCCACTCATTGGATCGCCAATTCTCCAAGGATGAATTTACCTTCATTGATCCAAGCTAGGGACGTCCTTGTATCCTTCTAAGAGATAGCCTCTCGAAAATGCTTGGGTTGGAACCTTTATTCCACAAAATTAAATCTAGAATGAACCAGCTCGAAAGTGTATGAGAGTCCTTGTTTGGTGGCACCGCATCACCGAACGAGTCCACATGTGGGCTTTGTTCCCAAGCTCGTTTCTCCTCGCTTCCATCGACCTTGCCGGTCTTCAAATACCCCATTAAGTACCACATCCGGGGATTGTGCGGGTAAAGTCTTCTCATTTGGGTCGGAGTGCGATTGGGTGCGATCCATCGAAACCAATTAACCCAATTTGGAGCAACTTCGCACCTTCGCATCCAATTGTGCTCCGAAGGGTTCCAAACTCAAATATATGTCTCTAATCATCATTCCACAACTCTGGTCCAAAGATAGTGTGGGCAAAGTTGGCCCGAACTCTCGATCTTGGAAATCATGATTCTTGGATGCGTCCGTGATGTTTATGCCGGTACCGAGGTGGACTCGATACCGTGGTGCAAGATCCGTGCCACTCATTGGATCGCCAATTCTCCAAGGATGAATTTACCTTCATTGATCCAAGCTAGGGACGTCCTTGTATCCTTCTAAGAGATAGCCTCTCGAAAATGCTTGGGTTGGAACCTTTATTCCACAAAATTAAATCTAGAATGAACCGGCTCGAAAGTGTATGAGAGTCCTTGTTTTGGTGGCACCCGCATCACCGAACGAGTCCACATGTGGGCTTTGTTCCCAAGCTCGTTTCTCCTCGCTTCCATCGACCTTGCCGGTCTTCAAATACCCCATTAAGTACCACATCCGGGGATTGTGCGGGTAAAGTCTTCTCATTTGGGTCGGAGTGCGATTGGGTGCGATCCATCGAAACCAATTAACCCAATTTGGAGCAACTTCGCACCTTCGCATCCAATTGTGCTCCGAAGGGTTCCAAACTCAAATATATGTCTCTAATCATCATTCCACAACTCTGGTCCAAAGATAGTGTGGGCAAAGTTGGCCCGAACTCTCGATCTTGGAAATCATGATTCTTGGATGCGTCCGTGATGTTTATGCCGGTACCGAGGTCGACTCGATACCGTGGTGATCCGTGCCACTCATTGGATCGCCAATTCTCCAAGGATGAATTTACCTTCATTGATCCAAGCTAGGGACGTCCTTGTATCCTTCTAAGAGATAGCCTCTCGAAAATGCTTGGGTTGGAACCTTTATTCCACAAAATTAAATCTAGAATGAACCAGGCTCGAAAGTGTATGAGAGTCCTTGTTTTGGTGGCACCGCATCACCGAACGAGTCCACATGTGGGCTTTGTTCCCAAGCTCGTTTCTCCCCGCTTCCATCGACCTTGCCGGTCTTCAAATACCGCATTAAGTACCACATCCGGAGATTGTGCGGGTAAACTCTTCTCATTTGGGTCGGGATGCGATTGGGTGCGATCCATCGAAACCAATTAACCCAATTTGGAGCAACTTCGCACCTTCGCATCCAATTGTGCTCCGAAGGGTTCCAAACTCAAATATATGTCTCTAATCATCATTCCACAACTCTGGTCCAAAGATAGTGTGGGCAAAGTTGGCCCGAACTCTCGATCTTGGAAATCATGATTCTTGGATGCGTCCGTGATGTTTATGCCGGTACCGAGGTCGGACTCGATACCGTGGTGCGATCCGTGCCACTCATTGGATCGCCAATTCTCCAAGGATGAATTTACCTTCATTGATCCAAGCTAGGGACGTCCTTGTATCCTTCTAAGAGATAGCCTCTCGAAAATGCTTGGGTTGGAACCTTTATTCCACAAAATTAAATCTAGAATGAACCAGCTCGAAAGTGTATGAGAGTCCTTGTTTTGGTGGCACCGCATCACCGAACGAGTCCACATGTGGGCTTTGTTCCCAAGCTCGTTTCTCCTCGCTTCCATCGACCTTGCCGGTCTTCAAATACCCCATTAAGTACCACATCCGGGATTGTGCGGGTAAAGTCTTCTCATTTGGGTCGGTGCGATTGGGTGCGATCCATCGAAACCAATTAACCCAATTTGGAGCAACTTCGCACCTTCGCATCCAATTGTGCTCCGAAGGGTTCCAAACTCAAATATATGTCTCTAATCATCATTCCACAACTCGGTCCAAAGATAGTGTGGGCAAAGTTGGCCCGAACTCTCGATCTTGGAAATCATGATTCTTGGATGCGTCCGTGATGTTTATGCCGGTACCGAGGTCGGACTCGATACCGTGGTGCAAGATCCGTGCCACTCATTGGATCGCCAATTCTCCAAGGATGAATTTACCTTCATTGATCCAAGCTAGGGACGTCATTGTATCCTTCTAAGAGATTGCCTCTCGAAAATTCTTGGGTTGGAACCTTTATTCCACAAAATTAAATCTAGAATGAACCAGGCTCGAAAGTGAATGAGAGTCCTTGTTTTGTGGCACCAGCATCACCGAACAGTCCACATGTGGGCTTTGTTCCCAAGCTAGTTTCTCCTCGCTTCCATCGACCTTGCCGGTCTTCAAATACCCCATTAAGTACCACATCCGGGATTGTGCGGGTAAAGTCTTCTCATTTGGGTCGGAGTGCGATTGGGTGCGATCCATCGAAACCAATTAACCCAATTTGGAGCAACTTCGCACCTTCGCATCCAATTGTGCTCCGAAGGGTTCCAAACTCAAATATATGTCTCTAATCATCATTCCACAACTCGGTCCAAAGATAGTGTGGGCAAAGTTGGCCCGAACTCTCGATCTTGGAAATCATGATTCTTGGATGCGTCCGTGATGTTTATGCCGGTACCGAGGTCGGACTCGATACCGTGGTGCAAGATCCGTGCCACTCATTGGATCGCCAATTCTCCAAGGATGAATTTACCTTCATTGATCCAAGCTAGGGACGTCCTTGTATCCTTCTAAGAGATAGCCTCTCGAAAATGCAAATGTGGGTTTGAACCTTTATTCCACAAAAATTAGTCTTTAATGAACCAGCTCGAAAGTGTAATGGTGGAGTCCATGTTTCGATGGCACCGGCATCACCGTAACGAGTCCACATGTGGGATTGCTTCCTAAGCTCGTTTCTCCATCGCTTCCATCGACCTTGCCGCCCCTTAAATACCCCATTAAGTACCACATCCGGGATTGTGTGCGGAAAGTCGTCTCATTTTGGTTTCCAAGGGGTGCGACTGGGTGCGATCCACTCCAAACCAATTAACCCAATTTGGAGCAAATTCGCACTCTTCGCATCCACTTGTGCTCCGAAGGGCTCCAAACTCAAAAATATGTCTCTAAAACATCATTCCACAACTCCGGTCAAAAGATAGTGTGGGAAAAGTCGTCCCTCACTCTCGATGTTGGAAATCATGATTCCTTGTCATGCTTACGATGATGTTTTATGCCGGTAGCGAGGCTCGACTCGATACCGTGGTGCAACATCCGTGCCACTCATTGGATCGCCAATTCTCCAAGGATGAATTTACCTTCATTGATCCAAGCTAGGGACGTCCTTGTATCCTTCTAAGAGATAGCAACTCGAAAATGCTTGGGTTGGAACCTTTATTCCACAAAATTAAATCTAGAATGAACCAGCTCGAAAGTGTATGAGAGTCCTTGTTTTGGTGGCACCGCATCACCGAACGAGTCCACATGTGGGCTTTGTTCCCAAGCTCGTTTCTCCCCGCTTCCATCGACCTTGCCAGTCTTCAAATACCCCATTAAGTACCACATCCGGGGATTGTGCGGGTAAAGTCTTCTCATTTGGGTCGGAGTGCGATTGGGTGCGATCCATCGAAACCAATTAACCCAATTTGGAGCAACTTCGCACCTTCGCATCCAATTGTGCTCCGAAGGGTTCCAAACTCAAATATATGTCTCTAATCATCATTCCACAACTCTGGTCCAAAGATAGTGTGGGCAAAGTTGGCCCGAACTCTCGATCTTGGAAATCATGATTCTTGGATGCGTCCGTGATGTTTATGCCGGTACCGAGGTCGGACTCGATACCGTGGTGCAAGATCCGTGCCACTCATTGGATCGCCAATTCTCCAAGGATGAATTTACCTTCATTGATCCAAGCTAGGGACGTCCTTGTATCCTTCTAAGAGATAGCCTCTCGAAAATGCTTGGGTTGGAACCTTTATTCCACAAAATTAAATCTAGAATGAACCAGCTCGAAAGTGTATGAGAGTCCTTTTTGGTGGCACCGGCATCACCGAACGAGTCCACATGTGGGCTTTGTTCCCAAGCTCGTTTCTCCTGCTTCCATCGACCTTGCCGGTCTTCAAATACCCCATTAAGTACCACATCCGGGGATTGTGCGGGTAAAGTCTTCTCATTTGGGTCGGAGTGCGATTGGGTGCGATCCATCGAAACCAATTAACCCAATTTGGAGCAACTTCGCACCTTCGCATCCAATTGTGCTCCGAAGGGTTCCAAACTCAAATATATGTCTCTAATCATCATTCCACAACTCTGGTCCAAAGATAGTGTGGGCAAAGTTGGCCCGAACTCTCGATCTTCGAAATCATGATTCTTGGATGCTTCTGTGATGTTTATGCTGGTACCGAGGTCGTACTCGATACCGTGGTGCAGATCCGTGCCACTCATTGGATCGCCAATTCTCCAAGGATGAATTTACCTTCATTGATCCAAGCTAGGGACGTCCTTGTATCCTTCTAAGAGATAGCCTCTCGAAAATGCTTGGGTTGGAACCTTTATTCCACAAAATTAAATCTAGAATGAACCAGGCTCGAAAGTGTATGAGAGTCCTTGTTTTGGTGGCACCGCATCACCGAACGAGTCCACATGTGGGCTTTGTTCCCAAGCTCGTTTCTCCTCGCTTCCATCGACCTTGCCGGTCTTCAAATACCCCATTAAGTACCACATCCGGGGATTGTGCGGGTAAAGTCTTCTCATTTGGGTCGGAGTGCGATTGGGTGCGATCCATCGAAACCAATTAACCCAATTTGGAGCAACTTCGCACCTTCGCATCCAATTGTGCTCCGAAGGGTTCCAAACTCAAATATATGTCTCTAATCATCATTCCACAACTCTGGTCCAAAGATAGTGTGGGCAAAGTTGGCCCGAACTCTCGATCTTGGAAATCATGATTCTTGGATGCGTCCGTGATGTTTATGCCGGTACCGAGGTCGGACTCGATACCGTGGTGCAAGATCCGTGCCACTCATTGGATCGCCAATTCTCCAAGGATGAATTTACCTTCATTGATCCAAGCTAGGGACGTCCTTGTATCCTTCTAAGAGATAGCAACTCGAAAATGCTTGGGTTGGAACCTTTATTCCACAAAATTAAATCTAGAATGAACCAAGCTCGAAAGTGTATGAGAGTCCTTGTTTTGGTGGCACCGCATCACCGAACGAGTCCACATGTGGGCTTTGTTCCCAAGCTCGTTTCTCCCGCTTCCATCGACCTTGCCGGTCTTCAAATACCCCATTAAGTACCACATCGGGGATTGTGCGGGTAAAGTCATCTCATTTGGGTCGGAGTGCGATTGGGTGCGATCCATCGAAACCAATTAACCCAATTTGGAGCAACTTCGCACCTTCGCATCCAATTGTGCTCCGAAGGGTTCCAAACTCAAATATATGTCTCTAATCATCATTCCACAACTCGGTCCAAAGATAGTGTGGGCAAAGTTGGCCCGAACTCTCGATCTTGGAAATCATGATTCTTGGATGCGTCCGTGATGTTTATGCCGGTACCGAGGTCGGACTCGATACCGTGGTGCAAGATCCGTGCCACTCATTGGATCGCCAATTCTCCAAGGATGAATTTACCTTCATTGATCCAAGCTAGGGACGTCCTTGTATCCTTCTAAGAGATAGCCTCTCGAAAATGCTTGGGTTGGAACCTTTATTCCACAAAATTAAATCTAGAATGAACCAGGCTCGAAAGTGTATGAGAGTCCTTGTTTTGGTGGCACCGCATCACCGAACGAGTCCACATGTGGGCTTTGTTCCCAAGCTCGTTTCTCCTCGCTTCCATCGACCTTGCCGGTCTTCAAATACCCCATTAAGTACCACATCCGGGGATTGTGCGGGTAAAGTCTTCTCATTTGGGTCGGAGTGCGATTGGGTGCGATCCATCGAAACCAATTAACCCAATTTGGAGCAACTTCGCACCTTCGCATCCAATTGTGCTCCGAAGGGTTCCAAACTCAAATATATGTCTCTAATCATCATTCCACAACTCTGGTCCAAAGATAGTGTGGGCAAAGTTGGCCCGAACTCTCGATCTTGGAAATCATGATTCTTGGATGCGTCCGTGATGTTTATGCCGGTACCGAGGTCGGACTCGATACCGTGGTGCAAGATCGTGCCACTCATTGGATCGCCAATTCTCCAAGGATGAATTTACCTTCATTGATCCAAGCTAGGGACGTCCTTGTATCCTTCTAAGAGATAGCCTCTCGAAAATGCTTGGGTTGGAACCTTTATTCCACAAAATTAAATCTAGAATGAACCAGCTCGAAAGTGTATGAGAGTCCTTGTTTTGGTGGCACCGCATCACCGAACGAGTCCACATGTGGGCTTTGTTCCCAAGCTCGTTTCTCCCTCGCTTCCATCGACCTTGCCGGTCTTCAAATACCCCATTAAGTACCACATCCGGGGATTGTGCGGGTAAAGTCTTCTCATTTGGGTCGGAGTGCGATTGGGTGCGATCCATCGAAACCAATTAACCCAATTTGGAGCAACTTCGCACCTTCGCATCCAATTGTGCTCCGAAGGGTTCCAAACTCAAATATATGTCTCTAATCATCATTCCACAACTCTGGTCCAAAGATAGTATGGGCAAAGTTGGCCCGAACTCTCGATCTTGGAAATCATGATTCTTGGATGCGTCCGTGATGTTTATGCCGGTACCGAGGTCGGACTCGATACCGTGGTGCAAGATCCGTGCCACTCATTGGATCGCCAATTCTCCAAGGATGAATTTACCTTCATTGATCCAAGCTAGGGACGTCCTTGTATCCTTCTAAGAGATAGCCTCTCGAAAATGCTTGGGTTGGAACCTTTATTCCACAAAATTAAATCTAGAATGAACCAGGCTCGAAAGTGTATGAGAGTCCTTGTTTTGGTGGCACCGCATCACCGGAACGAGTCCACATGTGGGCTTTGTTCCCAAGCTCGTTTCTCCCCGCTTCCATCGACCTTGCCGGTCTTCAAATACCCCATTAAGTACCACATCCGGGGATTGTGCGGGTAAAGTCTTCTCATTTGGGTCGGAGTGCGATTGGGTGCGATCCATCGAAACCAATTAACCCAATTTGGAGCAACTTCGCACCTTCGCATCCAATTGTGCTCCGAAGGGTTCCAAACTCAAATATATGTCTCTAATCATCATTCCACAACTCTGGTCCAAAGATAGTGTGGGCAAAGTTGGCCCGAACTCTCGATCTTGGAAATCATGATTCTTGGATGCGTCCGTGATGTTTATGCCGGTACCGAGGTCGGACTCGATACCGTGGTGCAAGATCCGTGCCACTCATTGGATCGCCAATTCTCCAAGGATGAATTTACCTTCATTGATCCAAGCTAGGGACGTCCTTGTATCCTTCTAAGAGATAGCCTCTCGAAAATGCTTGGGTTGGAACCTTTATTCCACAAAATTAAATCTAGAATGAACCGGCTCGAAAGTGTATGAGAGTCCTTGTTTTGGTGGCACCGCATCACCGAACGAGTCCACATGTGGGCTTTGTTCCCAAGCTCGTTTCTCCTCGCTTCCATCGACCTTGCCGGTCTTCAAATACCCCATTAAGTACCACATCCGGGGATTGTGCGGGTAAAGTCTTCTCATTTGGGTCGGAGTGCGATTGGGTGCGATCCATCGAAACCAATTAACCCAATTTGGAGCAACTTCGCACCTTCGCATCCAATTGTGCTCCGAAGGGTTCCAAACTCAAATATATGTCTCTAATCATCATTCCACAACTCTGGTCCAAAGATAGTGTGGGCAAAGTTGGCCCGAACTCTCGATCTTGGAAATCATGATTCTTGGATGCGTCCGTGATGTTTATGCCGGTACCGAGGTCGGACTCGATACCGTGGTGCAAGATCCGTGCCACTCATTGGATCGCCAATTCTCCAAGGATGAATTTACCTTCATTGATCCAAGCTAGGGACGTCCTTGTATCCTTCTAAGAGATAGCCTCTCGAAAATGCTTGGGTTGGAACCTTTATTCCACAAAATTAAATCTAGAATGAACCAGCTCGAAAGTGTATGAGAGTCCTTGTTTTGGTGGCACCGCATCACCGAACGAGTCCACATGTGGGCTTTGTTCCCAAGCTCGTTTCTCCCTCGCTTCCATCGACCTTGCCGGTCTTCAAATACCCCATTAAGTACCACATCCGGGATTGTGCGGGTAAAGTCTTCTCATTTGGGTCGGAGTGCGATTGGGTGCGATCCATCGAAACCAATTAACCCAATTTGGAGCAACTTCGCACCTTCGCATCCAATTGTGCTCCGAAGGGTTCCAAACTCAAATATATGTCTCTAATCATCATTCCACAACTCGGTCCAAAGATAGTGTGGGCAAAGTTGGCCCGAACTCTCGATCTTGGAAATCATGATTCTTGGATGCGTCCGTGATGTTTATGCCGGTACCGAGGTCGGACTCGATACCGTGGTGCAAGATCCGTGCCACTCATTGGATCGCCAATTCTCCAAGGATGAATTTACCTTCATTGATCCAAGCTAGGGACGTCCTTGTATCCTTCTAAGAGATAGCCTCTCGAAAATGCTTGGGTTGGAACCTTTATTCCACAAAATTAAATCTAGAATGAACCAGGCTCGAAAGTGTATGAGAGTCCTTGTTTGGTGGCACCGGCATCACCGAACGAGTCCACATGTGGGCTTTGTTCCCAAGCTCGTTTCTCCTCGCTTCCATCGACCTTGCCGGTCTTCAAATACCCCATTAAGTACCACATCCGGGATTGTGCGGGTAAAGTCTTCTCATTTGAGTCGGAGTGCGATTGGGTGCGATCCATCGAAACCAATTAACCCAATTTGGAGCAACTTCGCACCTTCGCATCCAATTGTGCTCCGAAGGGTTCCAAACTCAAATATATGTCTCTAATCATCATTCCACAACTCTGGTCCAAAGATAGTGTGGGCAAAGTTGGCCCGAACTCTCGATCTTGGAAATCATGATTCTTGGATGCGTCCGTGATGTTTATGCCGGTACCGAGGTCGGACTCGATACCGTGGTGCAAGATCCGTGCCACTCATTGGATCGCCAATTCTCCAAGGATGAATTTACCTTCATTGATCCAAGCTAGGGACGTCCTTGTATCCTTCTAAGAGATAGCCTCTCGAAAATGCTTGGGTTGGAACCTTTATTCCACAAAATTAAATCTAGAATGAACCGGCTCGAAAGTGTATGAGAGTCCTTGTTTTGGTGGCACCGCATCACCGAACGAGTCCACATGTGGGCTTTGTTCCCAAGCTCGTTTCTCCCGCTTCCATCGACCTTGCCGGTCTTCAAATACCCCATTAAGTACCACATCCGGGGATTGTGCGGGTAAAGTCTTCTCATTTGGGTCGGAGTGCGATTGGGTGCGATCCATCGAAACCAATTAACCCAATTTGGAGCAACTTCGCACCTTCGCATCCAATTGTGCTCCGAAGGGTTCCAAACTCAAATATATGTCTCTAATCATCATTCCACAACTCTGGTCCAAAGATAGTGTGGGCAAAGTTGGCCCGAACTCTCGATCTTGGAAATCATGATTCTTGGATGCGTCCGTGATGTTTATGCCGGTACCGAGGTCGGACTCGATACCGTGGTGCAAGATCCGTGCCACTCATTGGATCGCCAATTCTCCAAGGATGAATTTACCTTCATTGATCCAAGCTAGGGACGTCCTTGTATCCTTCTAAGAGATAGCCTCTCGAAAATGCTTGGGTTGGAACCTTTATTCCACAAAATTAAATCTAGAATGAACCAGGCTCGAAAGTGTATGAGAGTCCTTGTTTTGGTGGCACCGCATCACCGAACGAGTCCACATGTGGGCTTTGTTCCCAAGCTCGTTTCTCCTCGCTTCCATCGACCTTGCCGGTCTTCAAATACCCCATTAAGTACCACATCCGGGGATTGTGCGGGTAAAGTCTTCTCATTTGGGTCGAGTGCGATTGGGTGCGATCCATCGAAACCAATTAACCCAATTTGGAGCAACTTCGCACCTTCGCATCCAATTGTGCTCCGAAGGGTTCCAAACTCAAATATATGTCTCTAATCATCATTCCACAACTCTGGTCCAAAGATAGTGTGGGCAAAGTTGGCCCGAACTCTCGATCTTGGAAATCATGATTCTTGGATGCGTCCGTGATGTTTATGCCGGTACCGAGGTCGGACTCGATACCGTGGTGCAAGATCCGTGCCACTCATTGGATCGCCAATTCTCCAAGGATGAATTTACCTTCATTGATCCAAGCTAGGGACGTCCTTGTATCCTTCTAAGAGATAGCCTCTCGAAAATGCTTGGGTTGGAACCTTTATTCCACAAAATTAAATCTAGAATGAACCAGCTCGAAAGTGTATGAGAGTCCTTGTTTTGGTGGCACCGCATCACCGAACGAGTCCACATGTGGGCTTTGTTCCCAAGCTCGTTTCTCCCCGCTTCCATCGACCTTGCCGGTCTTCAAATACCCCATTAAGTACCACATCCGGGATTGTGCGGGTAAAGTCTTCTCATTTGGGTCGGAGTGCGATTGGGTGCGATCCATCGAAACCAATTAACCCAATTTGGAGCAACTTCGCACCTTCGCATCCAATTGTGCTCCGAAGGGTTCCAAACTCAAATATATGTCTCTAATCATCATTCCACAACTCTGGTCCAAAGATAGTGTGGGCAAAGTTGGCCCGAACTCTCGATCTTGGAAATCATGATTCTTGGATGCGTCCGTGATGTTTATGCCGGTACCGAGGTCGGACTCGATACCGTGGTGCAAGATCCGTGCCACTCATTGGATCGCCAATTCTCCAAGGATGAATTTACCTTCATTGATCCAAGCTAGGGACGTCCTTGTATCCTTCTAAGAGATAGCCTCTCGAAAATGCTTGGGTTGGAACCTTTATTCCACAAAATTAAATCTAGAATGAACCAGGCTCGAAAGTGTATGAGAGTCCTTGTTTTGGTGGCACCGCATCACCGAACGAGTCCACATGTGGGCTTTGTTCCCAAGCTCGTTTCTCCTCGCTTCCATCGACCTTGCCGGTCTTCAAATACCCCATTAAGTACCACATCCGGGGATTGTGCGGGTAAAGTCTTCTCATTTGGGTCGGAGTGCGATTGGGTGCGATCCATCGAAACCAATTAACCCAATTTGGAGCAACTTCGCACCTTCGCATCCAATTGTGCTCCGAAGGGTTCCAAACTCAAATATATGTCTCTAATCATCATTCCACAACTCTGGTCCAAAGATAGTGTGGGCAAAGTTGGCCCGAACTCTCGATCTTGGAAATCATGATTCTTGGATGCGTCCGTGATGTTTATGCCGGTACCGAGGTCGGACTCGATACCGTGGTGCAAGATCCGTGCCACTCATTGGATCGCCAATTCTCCAAGGATGAATTTACCTTCATTGATCCAAGCTAGGGACGTCCTTGTATCCTTCTAAGAGATAGCCTCTCGAAAATGCTTGGGTTGGAACCTTTATTCCACAAAATTAAATCTAGAATGAACCAGGCTCGAAAGTGTATGAGAGTCCTTGTTTTGGTGGCACCGGCATCACCGAACGAGTCCACATGTGGGCTTTGTTCCCAAGCTCGTTTCTCCTCGCTTCCATCGACCTTGCCGGTCTTCAAATACCCCATTAAGTACCACATCCGGGATTGTGCGGGTAAAGTCTTCTCATTTGGGTCGGAGTGCGATTGGGTGCGATCCATCGAAACCAATTAACCCAATTTGGAGCAACTTCGCACCTTCGCATCCAATTGTGCTCCGAAGGGTTCCAAACTCAAATATATGTCTCTAATCATCATTCCACAACTCTGGTCCAAAGATAGTGTGGGCAAAGTTGGCCCGAACTCTCGATCTTGGAAATCATGATTCTTGGATGCGTCCGTGATGTTTATGCCGGTACCGAGGTCGGACTCGATACCGTGGTGCAAGATCCGTGCCACTCATTGGATCGCCAATTCTCCAAGGATGAATTTACCTTCATTGATCCAAGCTAGGGACGTCCTTGTATCCTTCTAAGAGATATCCTCTCGAAAATGCTTGGGTTGGAACCTTTATTCCACAAAATTAAATCTAGAATGAACCAGGCTCGAAAGTGTATGAGAGTCCTTGTTTTGGTGGCACCGCATCACCGAACGAGTCCACATGTGGGCTTTGTTCCCAAGCTCGTTTCTCCTGCTTCCATCGACCTTGCCGGTCTTCAAATACCCCATTAAGTACCACATCCGGGGATTGTGCGGGTAAAGTCTTCTCATTTGGGTCGAGTGCGATTGGGTGCGATCCATCGAAACCAATTAACCCAATTTGGAGCAACTTCGCACCTTCGCATCCAATTGTGCTCCGAAGGGTTCCAAACTCAAATATATGTCTCTAATCATCATTCCACAACTCTGGTCCAAAGATAGTGTGGGCAAAGTTGGCCCGAACTCTCGATCTTGGAAATCATGATTCTTGGATGCGTCCGTGATGTTTATGCCGGTACCGAGGTCGACTCGATACCGTGGTGCAGATCCGTGCCACTCATTGGATCGCCAATTCTCCAAGGATGAATTTACCTTCATTGATCCAAGCTAGGGACGTCCTTGTATCCTTCTAAGAGATAGCCTCTCGAAAATGCTTGGGTTGGAACCTTTATTCCACAAAATTAAATCTAGAATGAACCAGGCTCGAAAGTGTATGAGAGTCCTTGTTTTGGTGGCACCGCATCACCGAACGAGTCCACATGTGGGCTTTGTTCCCAAGCTCGTTTCTCCCCGCTTCCATCGACCTTGCCGGTCTTCAAATACCCCATTAAGTACCACATCCGGGATTGTGCGGGTAAAGTCTTCTCATTTGGGTCGGAGTGCGATTGGGTGCGATCCATCGAAACCAATTAACCCAATTTGGAGCAACTTCGCACCTTCGCATCCAATTGTGCTCCGAAGGGTTCCAAACTCAAATATATGTCTCTAATCATCATTCCACAACTCTGGTCCAAAGATAGTGTGGGCAAAGTTGGCCCGAACTCTCGATCTTGGAAATCATGATTCTTGGATGCGTCCGTGATGTTTATGCCGGTACCGAGGTCGGACTCGATACCGTGGTGCAAGATCCGTGCCACTCATTGGATCGCCAATTCTCCAAGGATGAATTTACCTTCATTGATCCAAGCTAGGGACGTCCTTGTATCCTTCTAAGAGATAGCCTCTCGAAAATGCTTGGGTTGGAACCTTTATTCCACAAAATTAAATCTAGAATGAACCAGCTCGAAAGTGTATGAGAGTCCTTGTTTTGGTGGCACCGGCATCACCGAACGAGTCCACATGTGGGCTTTGTTCCCAAGCTCGTTTCTCCTCGCTTCCATCGACCTTGCCGGTCTTCAAATACCCCATTAAGTACCACATCCGGGATTGTGCGGGTAAAGTCTTCTCATTTGGGTCGGAGTGCGATTGGGTGCGATCCATCGAAACCAATTAACCCAATTTGGAGCAACTTCGCACCTTCGCATCCAATTGTGCTCCGAAGGGTTCCAAACTCAAATATATGTCTCTAATCATCATTCCACAACTCTGGTCCAAAGATAGTGTGGGCAAAGTTGGCCCGAACTCTCGATCTTGGAAATCATGATTCTTGGATGCGTCCGTGATGTTTATGCCGGTACCGAGGTCGGACTCGATACCGTGGTGAGATCCGTGCCACTCATTGGATCGCCAATTCTCCAAGGATGAATTTACCTTCATTGATCCAAGCTAGGGACGTCCTTGTATCCTTCTAAGAGATAGCCTCTCGAAAATGCTTGGGTTGGAACCTTTATTCCACAAAATTAAATCTAGAATGAACCGGCTCGAAAGTGTATGAGAGTCCTTGTTTTGGTGGCACCGGCATCACCGAACGAGTCCACATGTGGGCTTTGTTCCCAAGCTCGTTTCTCCTCGCTTCCATCGACCTTGCCGGTCTTCAAATACCCCATTAAGTACCACATCCGGGATTGTGCGGGTAAAGTCTTCTCATTTGGGTCGGAGTGCGATTGGGTGCGATCCATCGAAACCAATTAACCCAATTTGGAGCAACTTCGCACCTTCGCATCCAATTGTGCTCCGAAGGGTTCCAAACTCAAATATATGTCTCTAATCATCATTCCACAACTCTGGTCCAAAGATAGTGTGGGCAAAGTTGGCCCGAACTCTCGATCTTGGAAATCATGATTCTTGGATGCGTCCGTGATGTTTATGCCGGTACCGAGGTCGGACTCGATACCGTGGTGCAAGATCCGTGCCACTCATTGGATCGCCAATTCTCCAAGGATGAATTTACCTTCATTGATCCAAGCTAGGGACGTCCTTGTATCCTTCTAAGAGATAGCCTCTCGAAAATGCTTGGGTTGGAACCTTTATTCCACAAAATTAAATCTAGAATGAACCAGCTCGAAAGTGTATGAGAGTCCTTGTTTTGGTGGCACCGCATCACCGGAACGAGTCCACATGTGGGCTTTGTTCCCAAGCTCGTTTCTCCTCGCTTCCATCGACCTTGCCGGTCTTCAAATACCCCATTAAGTACCACATCCGGGATTGTGCGGGTAAAGTCTTCTCATTTGGGTCGGAGTGCGATTGGGTGCGATCCATCGAAACCAATTAACCCAATTTGGAGCAACTTCGCACCTTCGCATCCAATTGTGCTCCGAAGGGTTCCAAACTCAAATATATGTCTCTAATCATCATTCCACAACTCTGGTCCAAAGATAGTGTGGGCAAAGTTGGCCCGAACTCTCGATCTTGGAAATCATGATTCTTGGATGCGTCCGTGATGTTTATGCCGGTACCGAGGTCGGACTCGATACCGTGGTGCAAGATCCGTGCCACTCATTGGATCGCCAATTCTCCAAGGATGAATTTACCTTCATTGATCCAAGCTAGGGACGTCCTTGTATCCTTCTAAGAGATAGCCTCTCGAAAATGCTTGGGTTGGAACCTTTATTCCACAAAATTAAATCTAGAATGAACCAGGCTCGAAAGTGTATGAGAGTCCTTGTTTTGGTGGCACCGCATCACCGAACGAGTCCACATGTGGGCTTTGTTCCCAAGCTCGTTTCTCCCCGCTTCCATCGACCTTGCCGGTCTTCAAATACCCCATTAAGTACCACATCCGGGGATTGTGCGGGTAAAGTCTTCTCATTTGGGTCGGAGTGCGATTGGGTGCGATCCATCGAAACCAATTAACCCAATTTGGAGCAACTTCGCACCTTCGCATCCAATTGTGCTCCGAAGGGTTCCAAACTCAAATATATGTCTCTAATCATCATTCCACAACTCTGGTCCAAAGATAGTGTGGGCAAAGTTGGCCCGAACTCTCGATCTTGGAAATCATGATTCTTGGATGCGTCCGTGATGTTTATGCCGGTACCGAGGTCGGACTCGATACCGTGGTGCAAGATCCGTGCCACTCATTGGATCGCCAATTCTCCAAGGATGAATTTACCTTCATTGATCCAAGCTAGGGACGTCCTTGTATCCTTCTAAGAGATAGCCTCTCGAAAATGCTTGGGTTGGAACCTTTATTCCACAAAATTAAATCTAGAATGAACCAGGCTCGAAAGTGTATGAGAGTCCTTGTTTTGGTGGCACCGGCATCACCGAACGAGTCCACATGTGGGCTTTGTTCCCAAGCTCGTTTCTCCCCGCTTCCATCGACCTTGCCGGTCTTCAAATACCCCATTAAGTACCACATCCGGGGATTGTGCGGGTAAAGTCTTCTCATTTGGGTGGGAGTGCGATTGGGTGCGATCCATCGAAACCACCCAACTCCAATTTGCAGCAACCTCGCACCTTCGCACTCACATCCAATCGTGCTCCGAAGGATTCCAAACGAAAATATACGTCTCCTTAATCATCATTCCACAACTCGGTCCAAAGATAGTGGGGGCAAAGTTGGCTCCGATCTCTCGATCATGGAAATCATGATTCCTGGATGCGTCCGTGATGTTTGAGGCCGGTACCGAGGTCTAGACTCGATACCGTGGTGCGACATCTGGGCCACTCTACTGGATCGCCAACCCTCCAAAGATGAATTTACCTTCATTGATCCAAGCTAGGGACGTCCTTGTATCCTTCTAAGAGATAGCCTCTCGAAAATGCTTAGGTTGGAACCTTTATTCCACGATATTAAACCAAGAATGAACCAGGATTTAAAGTGTATGAGAGTCCTTATTTTGGTGGCACCGGCATCACCGGAACGAGTCCACATGTTGGCTTCGTTCCCAAGCTCTTTTCTCCCTGATTCCATCGACCTTGCCGGACTACAACCACCCCATTAAGTACCACATCCGGGATTGTGCGGGTAAAGTCTTCTCATTTGGCTCTGAGTAAGATCGGGTGTGATCCATCGAAACCAATTAACCCAATTTGGAGCAACTTCGTACCTTCGCATCCAATTGTGCTCAGAAGGGTTCCAAACTCAAATATATGTCTCTAATCATCATTCCACAACTCGGTCCAAAGATAGTGGGGACAAAGTTGGCCCGAACTCTCGATCTTGGAAATCATGATTCTTGGATGCGTCTGCGGGATAAAGTCTATGCCGGTATCGAGGTCGCACTCGATACCGTGGTGCAAGATCCGTGCCACTCATTGGATCGCCAATTCTCCAAGGATGAATTTACCTTCATTGATCCAAGCTAGGGACGTCCTTGTATCCTTCTAAGAGATAGCCTCTCGAAAATGCTTGGGTTGGAACCTTTATTCCACAAAATTAAATCTAGAATGAACCAGGCTCGAAAGTGTATGAGAGTCCTTGTTTTGGTGGCACCGGCATCACCGAACGAGTCCACATGTGGGCTTTGTTCCCAAGCTCGTTTCTCCTCGCTTCCATCGACCTTGCCGGTCTTCAAATACCCCATTAAGTACCACATCCGGGGATTGTGCGGGTAAAGTCTTCTCATTTGGGTCGGAGTGCGATTGGGTGCGATCCATCGAAACCAATTAACCCAATTTGGAGCAACTTCGCACCTTCGCATCCAATTGTGCTCCGAAGGGTTCCAAACTCAAATATATGTCTCTAATCATCATTCCACAACTCTGGTCCAAAGATAGTGTGGGCAAAGTTGGCCCGAACTCTCGATCTTGGAAATCATGATTCTTGGATGCGTCCGTGATGTTTATGCCGGTACCGAGGTCGACTCGATACCGTGGTGCAAGATCCGTGCCACTCATTGGATCGCCAATTCTCCAAGGATGAATTTACCTTCATTGATCCAAGCTAGGGACGTCCTTGTATCCTTCTAAGAGATAGCCTCTCGAAAATGCTTGGGTTGGAACCTTTATTCCACAAAATTAAATCTAGAATGAACCAAGCTCGAAAGTGTATGAGAGTCCTTGTTTTGGTGGCACCGCATCACCGAACGAGTCCACATGTGGGCTTTGTTCCCAAGCTCGTTTCTCCTCGCTTCCATCGACCTTGCCGGTCTTCAAATACCCCATTAAGTACCACATCCGGGGATTGTGCGGGTAAAGTCTTCTCATTTGGGTCGGAGTGCGATTGGGTGCGATCCATCGAAACCAATTAACCCAATTTGGAGCAACTTCGCACCTTCGCATCCAATTGTGCTCCGAAGGGTTCCAAACTCAAATATATGTCTCTAATCATCATTCCACAACTCTGGTCCAAAGATAGTGTGGGCAAAGTTGGCCCGAACTCTCGATCTTGGAAATCATGATTCTTGGATGCGTCCGTGATGTTTATGCCGGTACCGAGGTCGGACTCGATACCGTGGTGCAAGATCCGTGCCACTCATTGGATCGCCAATTCTCCAAGGATGAATTTACCTTCATTGATCCAAGCTAGGGACGTCCTTGTATCCTTCTAAGAGATAGCCTCTCGAAAATGCTTGGGTTGGAACCTTTATTCCACAAAATTAAATCTAGAATGAACCAGGCTCGAAAGTGTATGAGAGTCCTTGTTTTGGTGGCACCGCATCACCGGAACGAGTCCACATGTGGGCTTTGTTCCCAAGCTCGTTTCTCCTCGCTTCCATCGACCTTGCCGGTCTTCAAATACCCCATTAAGTACCACATCCGGGGATTGTGCGGGTAAAGTCTTCTCATTTGGGTCGGAGTGCGATTGGGTGCGATCCATCGAAACCAATTAACCCAATTTGGAGCAACTTCGCACCTTCGCATCCAATTGTGCTCCGAAGGGTTCCAAACTCAAATATATGTCTCTAATCATCATTCCACAACTCTGGTCCAAAGATAGTGTGGGCAAAGTTGGCCCGAACTCTCGATCTTGGAAATCATGATTCTTGGATGCGTCCGTGATGTTTATGCCGGTACCGAGGTCGGACTCGATACCGTGGTGCAAGATCCGTGCCACTCATTGGATCGCCAATTCTCCAAGGATGAATTTACCTTCATTGATCCAAGCTAGGGACGTCCTTGTATCCTTCTAAGAGATAGCCTCTCGAAAATGCTTGGGTTGGAACCTTTATTCCACAAAATTAAATCTAGAATGAACCAGGCTCGAAAGTGTATGAGAGTCCTTGTTTTGGTGGCACCGCATCACCGAACGAGTCCACATGTGGGCTTTGTTCCCAAGCTCGTTTCTCCTCGCTTCCATCGACCTTGCCGGTCTTCAAATACCCCATTAAGTACCACATCCGGGGATTGTGCGGGTAAAGTCTTCTCATTTGGGTCGGAGTGCGATTGGGTGCGATCCATCGAAACCAATTAACCCAATTTGGAGCAACTTCGCACCTTCGCATCCAATTGTGCTCCGAAGGGTTCCAAACTCAAATATATGTCTCTAATCATCATTCCACAACTCGGTCCAAAGATAGTGTGGGCAAAGTTGGCCCGAACTCTCGATCTTGGAAATCATGATTCTTGGATGCGTCCGTGATGTTTATGCCGGTACCGAGGTCGGACTCGATACCGTGGTGCAAGATCCGTGCCACTCATTGGATCGCCAATTCTCCAAGGATGAATTTACCTTCATTGATCCAAGCTAGGGACGTCCTTGTATCCTTCTAAGAGATAGCCTCTCGAAAATGCTTGGGTTGGAACCTTTATTCCACAAAATTAAATCTAGAATGAACCAGGCTCGAAAGTGTATGAGAGTCCTTGTTTTGGTGGCACCGCATCACCGAACGAGTCCACATGTGGGCTTTGTTCCCAAGCTCGTTTCTCCTCGCTTCCATCGACCTTGCCAGTCTTCAAATACCCCATTAAGTACCACATCCGGGGATTGTGCGGGTAAAGTCTTCTCATTTGGGTCGGAGTGCGATTGGGTGCGATCCATCGAAACCAATTAACCCAATTTGGAGCAACTTCGCACCTTCGCATCCAATTGTGCTCCGAAGGGTTCCAAACTCAAATATATGTCTCTAATCATCATTCCACAACTCTGGTCCAAAGATAGTGTGGGCAAAGTTGGCCCGAACTCTCGATCTTGGAAATCATGATTCTTGGATGCGTCCGTGATGTTTATGCCGGTACCGAGGTCGGACTCGATACCGTGGTGCAAGATCCGTGCCACTCATTGGATCGCCAATTCTCCAAGGATGAATTTACCTTCATTGATCCAAGCTAGGGACGTCCTTGTATCCTTCTAAGAGATAGCCTCTCGAAAATGCTTGGGTTGGAACCTTTATTCCACAAAATTAAATCTAGAATGAACCAGGCTCGAAAGTGTATGAGAGTCCTTGTTTTGGTGGCACCGCATCACCGAACGAGTCCACATGTGGGCTTTGTTCCCAAGCTCGTTTCTCCTCGCTTCCATCGACCTTGCCGGTCTTCAAATACCCCATTAAGTACCACATCCGGGATTGTGCGGGTAAAGTCTTCTCATTTGGGTCGGAGTGCGATTGGGTGCGATCCATCGAAACCAATTAACCCAATTTGGAGCAACTTCGCACCTTCGCATCCAATTGTGCTCCGAAGGGTTCCAAACTCAAATATATGTCTCTAATCATCATTCCACAACTCTGGTCCAAAGATAGTGTGGGCAAAGTTGGCCCGAACTCTCGATCTTGGAAATCATGATTCTTGGATGCGTCCGTGATGTTTATGCCGGTACCGAGGTCGACTCGATACCGTGGTGCAAGATCCGTGCCACTCATTGGATCGCCAATTCTCCAAGGATGAATTTACCTTCATTGATCCAAGCTAGGGACGTCCTTGTATCCTTCTAAGAGATAGCCTCTCGAAAATGCTTGGGTTGGAACCTTTATTCCACAAAATTAAATCTAGAATGAACAGGCTCGAAAGTGTATGAGAGTCCTTGTTTGGTGGCACCGCATCACCGAACGAGTCCACATGTGGGCTTTGTTCCCAAGCTCGTTTCTCCTCGCTTCCATCGACCTTGCCGGTCTTCAAATACCCCATTAAGTACCACATCCGGGGATTGTGCGGGTAAAGTCTTCTCATTTGGGTCGGAGTGCGATTGGGTGCGATCCATCGAAACCAATTAACCCAATTTGGAGCAACTTCGCACCTTCGCATCCAATTGTGCTCCGAAGGGTTCCAAACTCAAATATATGTCTCTAATCATCATTCCACAACTCGGTCCAAAGATAGTGTGGGCAAAGTTGGCCCGAACTCTCGATCTTGGAAATCATGATTCTTGGATGCGTCCGTGATGTTTATGCCGGTACCGAGGTCGGACTCGATACCGTGGTGCAAGATCCGTGCCACTCATTGGATCGCCAATTCTCCAAGGATGAATTTACCTTCATTGATCCAAGCTAGGGACGTCCTTGTATCCTTCTAAGAGATAGCCTCTCGAAAATGCTTGGGTTGGAACCTTTATTCCACAAAATTAAATCTAGAATGAACCAGGCTCGAAAGTGTATGAGAGTCCTTGTTTTGGTGGCACCGCATCACCGAACGAGTCCACATGTGGGCTTTGTTCCCAAGCTCGTTTCTCCTCGCTTCCATCGACCTTGCCGGTCTTCAAATACCCCATTAAGTACCACATCCGGGGATTGTGCGGGTAAAGTCTTCTCATTTGGGTCGGAGTGCGATTGGGTGCGATCCATCGAAACCAATTAACCCAATTTGGAGCAACTTCGCACCTTCGCATCCAATTGTGCTCCGAAGGGTTCCAAACTCAAATATATGTCTCTAATCATCATTCCACAACTCTGGTCCAAAGATAGTGTGGGCAAAGTTGGCCCGAACTCTCGATCTTGGAAATCATGATTCTTGGATGCGTCCGTGATGTTTATGCCGGTACCGAGGTCGGACTCGATACCGTGGTGCAAGATCCGTGCCACTCATTGGATCGCCAATTCTCCAAGGATGAATTTACCTTCATTGATCCAAGCTAGGGACGTCCTTGTATCCTTCTAAGAGATAGCCTCTCGAAAATGCTTGGGTTGGAACCTTTATTCCACAAAATTAAATCTAGAATGAACCAGGCTCGAAAGTGTATGAGAGTCCTTGTTTTGGTGGCACCGCATCACCGAACGAGTCCACATGTGGGCTTTGTTCCCAAGCTCGTTTCTCCTCGCTTCCATCGACCTTGCCGGTCTTCAAATACCCCATTAAGTACCACATCCGGGATTGTGCGGGTAAAGTCTTCTCATTTGGGTCGGAGTGCGATTGGGTGCGATCCATCGAAACCAATTAACCCAATTTGGAGCAACTTCGCACCTTCGCATCCAATTGTGCTCCGAAGGGTTCCAAACTCAAATATATGTCTCTAATCATCATTCCACAACTCTGGTCCAAAGATAGTGTGGGCAAAGTTGGCCCGAACTCTCGATCTTGGAAATCATGATTCTTGGATGCGTCCGTGATGTTTATGCCGGTACCGAGGTCGGACTCGATACCGTGCAAGATCCGTGCCACTCATTGGATCGCCAATTCTCCAAGGATGAATTTACCTTCATTGATCCAAGCTAGGGACGTCCTTGTATCCTTCTAAGAGATAGCCTCTCGAAAATGCTTGGGTTGGAACCTTTATTCCACAAAATTAAATCTAGAATGAACCAGCTCGAAAGTGTATGAGAGTCCTTGTTTTGGTGGCACCGCATCACCGAACGAGTCCACATGTGGGCTTTGTTCCCAAGCTCGTTTCTCCCTCGCTTCCATCGACCTTGCCGGTCTTCAAATACCCCATTAAGTACCACATCCGGGGATTGTGCGGGTAAAGTCTTCTCATTTGGGTCGGAGTGCGATTGGGTGCGATCCATCGAAACCAATTAACCCAATTTGGAGCAACTTCGCACCTTCGCATCCAATTGTGCTCCGAAGGGTTCCAAACTCAAATATATGTCTCTAATCATCATTCCACAACTCTGGTCCAAAGATAGTGTGGGCAAAGTTGGCCCGAACTCTCGATCTTGGAAATCATGATTCTTGGATGCGTCCGTGATGTTTATGCCGGTACCGAGGTCGGACTCGATACCGTGGTGCAAGATCCGTGCCACTCATTGGATCGCCAATTCTCCAAGGATGAATTTACCTTCATTGATCCAAGCTAGGGACGTCCTTGTATCCTTCTAAGAGATAGCCTCTCGAAAATGCTTGGGTTGGAACCTTTATTCCACAAAATTAAATCTAGAATGAACCAGGCTCGAAAGTGTATGAGAGTCCTTGTTTTGGTGGCACCGCATCACCGAACGAGTCCACATGTGGGCTTTGTTCCCAAGCTCGTTTCTCCTCGCTTCCATCGACCTTGCCGGTCTTCAAATACCCCATTAAGTACCACATCCGGGGATTGTGCGGGTAAAGTCTTCTCATTTGGGTCGGAGTGCGATTGGGTGCGATCCATCGAAACCAATTAACCCAATTTGGAGCAACTTCGCACCTTCGCATCCAATTGTGCTCCGAAGGGTTCCAAACTCAAATATATGTCTCTAATCATCATTCCACAACTCGGTCCAAAGATAGTGTGGGCAAAGTTGGCCCGAACTCTCGATCTTGGAAATCATGATTCTTGGATGCGTCCGTGATGTTTATGCCGGTACCGAGGTCGGACTCGATACCGTGGTGCATCCGTGCCACTCATTGGATCGCCAATTCTCCAAGGATGAATTTACCTTCATTGATCCAAGCTAGGGACGTCCTTGTATCCTTCTAAGAGATAGCCTCTCGAAAATGCTTGGGTTGGAACCTTTATTCCACAAAATTAAATCTAGAATGAACAGGCTCGAAAGTGTATGAGAGTCCTTGTTTTGGTGGCACCGGCATCACCGAACGAGTCCACATGTGGGCTTTGTTCCCAAGCTCGTTTCTCCTCGCTTCCATCGACCTTGCCGGTCTTCAAATACCCCATTAAGTACCACATCCGGGGATTGTGCGGGTAAAGTCTTCTCATTTGGGTCGGAGTGCGATTGGGTGCGATCCATCGAAACCAATTAACCCAATTTGGAGCAACTTCGCACCTTCGCATCCAATTGTGCTCCGAAGGGTTCCAAACTCAAATATATGTCTCTAATCATCATTCCACAACTCTGGTCCAAAGATAGTGTGGGCAAAGTTGGCCCGAACTCTCGATCTTGGAAATCATGATTCTTGGATGCGTCCGTGATGTTTATGCCGGTACCGAGGTCGGACTCGATACCGTGGTGCAAGATCCGTGCCACTCATTGGATCGCCAATTCTCCAAGGATGAATTTACCTTCATTGATCCAAGCTAGGGACGTCCTTGTATCCTTCTAAGAGATAGCCTCTCGAAAATGCTTGGGTTGGAACCTTTATTCCACAAAATTAAATCTAGAATGAACCAGGCTCGAAAGTGTATGAGAGTCCTTGTTTTGGTGGCACCGCATCACCGAACGAGTCCACATGTGGGCTTTGTTCCCAAGCTCGTTTCTCCTCGCTTCCATCGACCTTGCCGGTCTTCAAATACCCCATTAAGTACCACATCGGGGATTGTGCGGGTAAAGTCTTCTCATTTGGGTCGGAGTGCGATTGGGTGCGATCCATCGAAACCAATTAACCCAATTTGGAGCAACTTCGCACCTTCGCATCCAATTGTGCTCCGAAGGGTTCCAAACTCAAATATATGTCTCTAATCATCATTCCACAACTCTGGTCCAAAGATAGTGTGGGCAAAGTTGGCCCGAACTCTCGATCTTGGAAATCATGATTCTTGGATGCGTCCGTGATGTTTATGCCGGTACCGAGGTCGGACTCGATACCGTGGTGCAAGATCCGTGCCACTCATTGGATCGCCAATTCTCCAAGGATGAATTTACCTTCATTGATCCAAGCTAGGGACGTCCTTGTATCCTTCTAAGAGATAGCCTCTCGAAAATGCTTGGGTTGGAACCTTTATTCCACAAAATTAAATCTAGAATGAACCAGGCTCGAAAGTGTATGAGAGTCCTTGTTTTGGTGGCACCGCATCACCGAACGAGTCCACATGTGGGCTTTGTTCCCAAGCTCGTTTCTCCCCGCTTCCATCGACCTTGCCGGTCTTCAAATACCCCATTAAGTACCACATCGGGGATTGTGCGGGTAAAGTCTTCTCATTTGGGTCGGAGTGCGATTGGGTGCGATCCATCGAAACCAATTAACCCAATTTGGAGCAACTTCGCACCTTCGCATCCAATTGTGCTCCGAAGGGTTCCAAACTCAAATATATGTCTCTAATCATCATTCCACAACTCGGTCCAAAGATAGTGTGGGCAAAGTTGGCCCGAACTCTCGATCTTGGAAATCATGATTCTTGGATGCGTCCGTGATGTTTATGCCGGTACCGAGGTCGACTCGATACCGTGGTGCAAGATCCGTGCCACTCATTGGATCGCCAATTCTCCAAGGATGAATTTACCTTCATTGATCCAAGCTAGGGACGTCCTTGTATCCTTCTAAGAGATAGCCTCTCGAAAATGCTTGGGTTGGAACCTTTATTCCACAAAATTAAATCTAGAATGAACCAGGCTCGAAAGTGTATGAGAGTCCTTGTTTTGGTGGCACCGCATCACCGAACGAGTCCACATGTGGGCTTTGTTCCCAAGCTCGTTTCTCCTCGCTTCCATCGACCTTGCCGGTCTTCAAATACCCCATTAAGTACCACATCCGGGGATTGTGCGGGTAAAGTCTTCTCATTTGGGTCGGAGTGCGATTGGGTGCGATCCATCGAAACCAATTAACCCAATTTGGAGCAACTTCGCACCTTCGCATCCAATTGTGCTCCGAAGGGTTCCAAACTCAAATATATGTCTCTAATCATCATTCCACAACTCGGTCCAAAGATAGTGTGGGCAAAGTTGGCCCGAACTCTCGATCTTGGAAATCATGATTCTTGGATGCGTCCGTGATGTTTATGCCGGTACCGAGGTCGGACTCGATACCGTGGTGCAAGATCCGTGCCACTCATTGGATCGACAATTCTCCAAGGATGAGTTTACCTTCATTGATCCAAGCTAGGGACGTCCTTGTATCCTTCTAAGAGATAGCCTCTCGAAAATGCTTGGGTTGGAACCTTTATTCCACAAAATTAAATCTAGAATGAACCAGGCTCGAAAGTGTATGAGAGTCCTTGTTTTGGTGTCACCGGCATCACCGAACGAGTCCACATGTGGGCTTTGTTCCCAAGCTCGTTTCTCCTCGCTTCCATCGACCTTGCCGGTCTTCAAATACCCCATTAAGTACCACATCCGGGGATTGTGCGGGTAAAGTCTTCTCATTTGGGTCGGAGTGCGATTGGGTGCGATCCATCGAAACCAATTAACCCAATTTGGAGCAACTTCGCACCTTCGCATCCAATTGTGCTCCGAAGGGTTCCAAACTCAAATATATGTCTCTAATCATCATTCCACAACTCTGGTCCAAAGATAGTGTGGGCAAAGTTGGCCCGAACTCTCGATCTTGGAAATCATGATTCTTGGATGCGTCCGTGATGTTTATGCCGGTACCGAGGTCGGACTCGATACCGTGGTGCAAGATCCGTGCCACTCATTGGATCGCCAATTCTCCAAGGATGAATTTACCTTCATTGATCCAAGCTAGGGACGTCCTTGTATCCTTCTAAGAGATAGCCTCTCGAAAATGCTTGGGTTGGAACCTTTATTCCACAAAATTAAATCTAGAATGAACCAGGCTCGAAAGTGTATGAGAGTCCTTGTTTTGGTGGCACCGCATCACCGAACGAGTCCACATGTGGGCTTTGTTCCCAAGCTCGTTTCTCCTCGCTTCCATCGACCTTGCCGGTCTTCAAATACCCCATTAAGTACCACATCCGGGATTGTGCGGGTAAAGTCTTCTCATTTGGGTCGGAGTGCGATTGGGTGCGATCCATCGAAACCAATTAACCCAATTTGGAGCAACTTCGCACCTTCGCATCCAATTGTGCTCCGAAGGGTTCCAAACTCAAATATATGTCTCTAATCATCATTCCACAACTCTGGTCCAAAGATAGTGTGGGCAAAGTTGGCCCGAACTCTCGATCTTGGAAATCATGATTCTTGGATGCGTCCGTGATGTTTATGCCGGTACCGAGGTCGGACTCGATACCGTGGTGCAAGATCCGTGCCACTCATTGGATCGCCAATTCTCCAAGGATGAATTTACCTTCATTGATCCAAGCTAGGGACGTCCTTGTATCCTTCTAAGAGATAGCCTCTCGAAAATGCTTGGGTTGGAACCTTTATTCCACAAAATTAAATCTAGAATGAACCGGCTCGAAAGTGTATGAGAGTCCTTGTTTTGGTGGCACCGCATCACCGAACGAGTCCACATGTGGGCTTTGTTCCCAAGCTCGTTTCTCCTCGCTTCCATCGACCTTGCCGGTCTTCAAATACCCCATTAAGTACCACATCCGGGGATTGTGCGGGTAAAGTCTTCTCATTTGGGTCGGAGTGCGATTGGGTGCGATCCATCGAAACCAATTAACCCAATTTGGAGCAACTTCGCACCTTCGCATCCAATTGTGCTCCGAAGGGTTCCAAACTCAAATATATGTCTCTAATCATCATTCCACAACTCTGGTCCAAAGATAGTGTGGGCAAAGTTGGCCCGAACTCTCGATCTTGGAAATCATGATTCTTGGATGCGTCCGTGATGTTTATGCCGGTACCGAGGTCGGACTCGATACCGTGGTGCAAGATCCGTGCCACTCATTGGATCGCCAATTCTCCAAGGATGAATTTACCTTCATTGATCCAAGCTAGGGACGTCCTTGTATCCTTCTAAGAGATAGCCTCTCGAAAATGCTTGGGTTGGAACCTTTATTCCACAAAATTAAATCTAGAATGAACCAGGCTCGAAAGTGTATGAGAGTCCTTGTTTTGGTGGCACCGGCATCACCGAACGAGTCCACATGTGGGCTTTGTTCCCAAGCTCGTTTCTCCTCGCTTCCATCGACCTTGCCGGTCTTCAAATACCCCATTAAGTACCACATCCGGGATTGTGCGGGTAAAGTCTTCTCATTTGGGTCGGAGTGCGATTGGGTGCGATCCATCGAAACCAATTAACCCAATTTGGAGCAACTTCGCACCTTCGCATCCAATTGTGCTCCGAAGGGTTCCAAACTCAAATATATGTCTCTAATCATCATTCCACAACTCTGGTCCAAAGATAGTGTGGGCAAAGTTGGCCCGAACTCTCGATCTTGGAAATCATGATTCTTGGATGCGTCCGTGATGTTTATGCCGGTACCGAGGTCGGACTCGATACCGTGGTGCAAGATCCGTGCCACTCATTGGATCGCCAATTCTCCAAGGATGAATTTACCTTCATTGATCCAAGCTAGGGACGTCCTTGTATCCTTCTAAGAGATAGCCTCTCGAAAATGCTTGGGTTGGAACCTTTATTCCACAAAATTAAATCTAGAATGAACCAGGCTCGAAAGTGTATGAGAGTCCTTGTTTGGTGGCACCGCATCACCGAACGAGTCCACATGTGGGCTTTGTTCCCAAGCTCGTTTCTCCTCGCTTCCATCGACCTTGCCGGTCTTCAAATACCCCATTAAGTACCACATCCGGGGATTGTGCGGGTAAAGTCTTCTCATTTGGGTCGGAGTGCGATTGGGTGCGATCCATCGAAACCAATTAACCCAATTTGGAGCAACTTCGCACCTTCGCATCCAATTGTGCTCCGAAGGGTTCCAAACTCAAATATATGTCTCTAATCATCATTCCACAACTCTGGTCCAAAGATAGTGTGGGCAAAGTTGGCCCGAACTCTCGATCTTGGAAATCATGATTCTTGGATGCGTCCGTGATGTTTATGCCGGTACCGAGGTCGACTCGATACCGTGGTGCAAGATCCGTGCCACTCATTGGATCGCCAATTCTCCAAGGATGAATTTACCTTCATTGATCCAAGCTAGGGACGTCCTTGTATCCTTCTAAGAGATAGCCTCTCGAAAATGCTTGGGTTGGAACCTTTATTCCACAAAATTAAATCTAGAATGAACCAGGCTCGAAAGTGTATGAGAGTCCTTGTTTTGGTGGCACCGCATCACCGAACGAGTCCACATGTGGGCTTTGTTCCCAAGCTCGTTTCTCCTCGCTTCCATCGACCTTGCCGGTCTTCAAATACCCCATTAAGTACCACATCCGGGGATTGTGCGGGTAAAGTCTTCTCATTTGGGTCGGAGTGCGATTGGGTGCGATCCATCGAAACCAATTAACCCAATTTGGAGCAACTTCGCACCTTCGCATCCAATTGTGCTCCGAAGGGTTCCAAACTCAAATATATGTCTCTAATCATCATTCCACAACTCTGGTCCAAAGATAGTGTGGGCAAAGTTGGCCCGAACTCTCGATCTTGGAAATCATGATTCTTGGATGCGTCCGTGATGTTTATGCCGGTACCGAGGTCGGACTCGATACCGTGGTGCAAGATCCGTGCCACTCATTGGATCGCCAATTCTCCAAGGATGAATTTACCTTCATTGATCCAAGCTAGGGACGTCCTTGTATCCTTCTAAGAGATAGCCTCTCGAAAATGCTTGGGTTGGAACCTTTATTCCACAAAATTAAATCTAGAATGAACCAGCTCGAAAGTGTATGAGAGTCCTTGTTTGGTGGCACCGCATCACCGAACGAGTCCACATGTGGGCTTTGTTCCCAAGCTCGTTTCTCCTCGCTTCCATCGACCTTGCCGGTCTTCAAATACCCCATTAAGTACCACATCCGGGGATTGTGCGGGTAAAGTCTTCTCATTTGGGTCGGAGTGCGATTGGGTGCGATCCATCGAAACCAATTAACCCAATTTGGAGCAACTTCGCACCTTCGCATCCAATTGTGCTCCGAAGGGTTCCAAACTCAAATATATGTCTCTAATCATCATTCCACAACTCGGTCCAAAGATAGTGTGGGCAAAGTTGGCCCGAACTCTCGATCTTGGAAATCATGATTCTTGGATGCGTCCGTGATGTTTATGCCGGTACCGAGGTCGGACTCGATACCGTGGTGCAAGATCCGTGCCACTCATTGGATCGCCAATTCTCCAAGGATGAATTTACCTTCATTGATCCAAGCTAGGGACGTCCTTGTATCCTTCTAAGAGATAGCCTCTCGAAAATGCTTGGGTTGGAACCTTTATTCCACAAAATTAAATCTAGAATGAACCAGGCTCGAAAGTGTATGAGAGTCCTTGTTTTGGTGGCACCGCATCACCGAACGAGTCCACATGTGGGCTTTGTTCCCAAGCTCGTTTCTCCTCGCTTCCATCGACCTTGCCGGTCTTCAAATACCCCATTAAGTACCACATCCGGGGATTGTGCGGGTAAAGTCTTCTCATTTGGGTCGGAGTGCGATTGGGTGCGATCCATCGAAACCAATTAACCCAATTTGGAGCAACTTCGCACCTTCGCATCCAATTGTGCTCCGAAGGGTTCCAAACTCAAATATATGTCTCTAATCATCATTCCACAACTCTGGTCCAAAGATAGTGTGGGCAAAGTTGGCCCGAACTCTCGATCTTGGAAATCATGATTCTTGGATGCGTCCGTGATGTTTATGCCGGTACCGAGGTCGGACTCGATACCGTGGTGCAAAGATCCGTGCCACTCATTGGATCGCCAATTCTCCAAGGATGAATTTACCTTCATTGATCCAAGCTAGGGACGTCCTTGTATCCTTCTAAGAGATAGCCTCTCGAAAATGCTTGGGTTGGAACCTTTATTCCACAAAATTAAATCTAGAATGAACCAGCTCGAAAGTGTATGAGAGTCCTTGTTTTGGTGGCACCGCATCACCGAACGAGTCCACATGTGGGCTTTGTTCCCAAGCTCGTTTCTCCTCGCTTCCATCGACCTTGCCGGTCTTCAAATACCCCATTAAGTACCACATCCGGGGATTGTGCGGGTAAAGTCTTCTCATTTGGGTCGGAGTGCGATTGGGTGCGATCCATCGAAACCAATTAACCCAATTTGGAGCAACTTCGCACCTTCGCATCCAATTGTGCTCCGAAGGGTTCCAAACTCAAATATATGTCTCTAATCATCATTCCACAACTCTGGTCCAAAGATAGTGTGGGCAAAGTTGGCCCGAACTCTCGATCTTGGAAATCATGATTCTTGGATGCGTCCGTGATGTTTATGCCGGTACCGAGGTCGGACTCGATACCGTGGTGCAAGATCCGTGCCACTCATTGGATCGCCAATTCTCCAAGGATGAATTTACCTTCATTGATCCAAGCTAGGGACGTCCTTGTATCCTTCTAAGAGATAGCCTCTCGAAAATGCTTGGGTTGGAACCTTTATTCCACAAAATTAAATCTAGAATGAACCAGCTCGAAAGTGTATGAGAGTCCTTGTTTTGGTGGCACCGCATCACCGAACGAGTCCACATGTGGGCTTTGTTCCCAAGCTCGTTTCTCCCCGCTTCCATCGACCTTGCCGGTCTTCAAATACCCCATTAAGTACCACATCCGGGATTGTGCGGGTAAAGTCTTCTCATTTGGGTCGGAGTGCGATTGGGTGCGATCCATCGAAACCAATTAACCCAATTTGGAGCAACTTCGCACCTTCGCATCCAATTGTGCTCCGAAGGGTTCCAAACTCAAATATATGTCTCTAATCATCATTCCACAACTCTGGTCCAAAGATAGTGTGGGCAAAGTTGGCCCGAACTCTCGATCTTGGAAATCATGATTCTTGGATGCGTCCGTGATGTTTATGCCGGTACCGAGGTCGGACTCGATACCGTGGTGCAAGATCCGTGCCACTCATTGGATCGCCAATTCTCCAAGGATGAATTTACCTTCATTGATCCAAGCTAGGGACGTCCTTGTATCCTTCTAAGAGATAGCCTCTCGAAAATGCTTGGGTTGGAACCTTTATTCCACAAAATTAAATCTAGAATGAACCAGCTCGAAAGTGTATGAGAGTCCTTGTTTCGGTGGCACCGCATCACCGAACGAGTCCACATGTGGGCTTTGTTCCCAAGCTCGTTTCTCCTCGCTTCCATCGACCTTGCCGGTCTTCAAATACCCCATTAAGTACCACATCCGGGGATTGTGCGGGTAAAGTCTTCTCATTTGGGTCGGAGTGCGATTGGGTGCGATCCATCGAAACCAATTAACCCAATTTGGAGCAACTTCGCACCTTCGCATCCAATTGTGCTCCGAAGGGTTCCAAACTCAAATATATGTCTCTAATCATCATTCCACAACTCTGGTCCAAAGATAGTGTGGGCAAAGTTGGCCCGAACTCTCGATCTTGGAAATCATGATTCTTGGATGCGTCTATGATGTTTACGCTCGGTACCGAGGTCGACTCGATACCGTGGTGCAAAGATTCGCGTTACTCATTGGATCGCCAATTCTCCAAGGCCGAATTTACCTTCATTGATCCAAGCTAGGGACGTCCTTGTATCCTTCTAAGAGATAGCCTCCTGAAACTACTCGCATCGGAACCCAATATTCCTCAAAAATTAAATCTAGAATGAACCAGGCTCGAAACCGTGCTTTAGGAACCTTGCTGGGGTGGCACCGCATCACCGCACGAGTCCACATGGTGGGATTTTTTTCCCAAGCTCGTTTCTCCTCGCTTCCATCGACCTTGCCGATCGTCAAATACCCCATTAAGTACCACATCCGGGATTGGGTGCTGGTAAAGTTTTCTCATTTGGGTCGCGAGTGCGACGGGGTGCGATCCATCGAAACCAATTAACCCAATTCGGAGCAACTTCGCACATTCGCATCCAATTGTGCTCCGAAGGGTTCCAAACTCAAATATATGTCTCTAATCATCAATCCACACAACTCTCGTCCAAAGATAGTGTGGGCAAAGTTGGCCCGAACTCTCGATCTTGGAAATCATGATTCTTGGATGCGTCCGTGATGTTTATGCCGGTACCGAGGTTGGACTCGATACCGTGGTGCGCGTGCCACTCATTGGATCGCCAATTCTCCAAGGATGAATTTACCTTCATTGATCCAAGCTAGGGACGTCCTTGTATCCTTCTAAGAGATAGCCTCTCGAAAATGCTTGGGTTGGAACCTTTATTCCACAAAATTAAATCTAGAATGAACCAGCTCGAAAGTGTATGAGAGTCCTTGTTTTGGTGGCACCGCATCACCGAACGAGTCCACATGTGGGCTTTGTTCCCAAGCTCGTTTCTCCTCGCTTCCATCGACCTTGCCGGTCTTCAAATACCCCATTAAGTACCACATCCGGGGATTGTGCGGGTAAAGTCTTCTCATTTGGGTCGGAGTGCGATTGGGTGCGATCCATCGAAACCAATTAACCCAATTTGGAGCAACTTCGCACCTTCGCATCCAATTGTGCTCCGAAGGGTTCCAAACTCAAATATATGTCTCTAATCATCATTCCACAACTCTGGTCCAAAGATAGTGTGGGCAAAGTTGGCCCGAACTCTCGATCTTGGAAATCATGATTCTTGGATGCGTCCGTGATGTTTATGCCGGTACCGAGGTCGGACTCGATACCGTGGTGCAAAGATCCGTGCCACTCATTGGATCGCCAATTCTCCAAGGATGAATTTACCTTCATTGATCCAAGCTAGGGACGTCCTTGTATCCTTCTAAGAGATAGCCTCTCGAAAATGCTTGGGTTGGAACCTTTATTCCACAAAATTAAATCTAGAATGAACCAGGCTCGAAAGTGTATGAGAGTCCTTGTTTTGGTGGCACCGCATCACCGAACGAGTCCACATGTGGGCTTTGTTCCCAAGCTCGTTTCTCTCGCTTCCATCGACCTTGCCGGTCTTCAAATACCCCATTAAGTACCACATCCGGGGATTGTGCGGGTAAAGTCTTCTCATTTGGGTCGGAGTGCGATTGGGTGCGATCCATCGAAACCAATTAACCCAATTTGGAGCAACTTCGCACCTTCGCATCCAATTGTGCTCCGAAGGGTTCCAAACTCAAATATATGTCTCTAATCATCATTCCACAACTCTGGTCCAAAGATAGTGTGGGCAAAGTTGGCCCGAACTCTCGATCTTGGAAATCATGATTCTTGGATGCGTCCGTGATGTTTATGCCGGTACCGAGGTCGGACTCGATACCGTGGTGCAAGATCCGTGCCACTCATTGGATCGCCAATTCTCCAAGGATGAATTTACCTTCATTGATCCAAGCTAGGGACGTCCTTGTATCCTTCTAAGAGATAGCCTCTCGAAAATGCTTGGGTTGGAACCTTTATTCCACAAAATTAAATCTAGAATGAACCAGGCTCGAAAGTGTATGAGAGTCCTTGTTTTGGTGGCACCGCATCACCGAACGAGTCCACATGTGGGCTTTGTTCCCAAGCTCGTTTCTCCTCGCTTCCATCGACCTTGCCGGTCTTCAAATACCCCATTAAGTACCACATCCGGGGATTGTGCGGGTAAAGTCTTCTCATTTGGGTCGGAGTGCGATTGGGTGCGATCCATCGAAACCAATTAACCCAATTTGGAGCAACTTCGCACCTTCGCATCCAATTGTGCTCCGAAGGGTTCCAAACTCAAATATATGTCTCTAATCATCATTCCACAACTCTGGTCCAAAGATAGTGTGGGCAAAGTTGGCCCGAACTCTCGATCTTGGAAATCATGATTCTTGGATGCGTCCGTGATGTTTATGCCGGTACCGAGGTCGGACTCGATACCGTGGTGCAAGATCCGTGCCACTCATTGGATCGCCAATTCTCCAAGGATGAATTTACCTTCATTGATCCAAGCTAGGGACGTCCTTGTATCCTTCTAAGAGATAGCCTCTCGAAAATGCTTGGGTTGGAACCTTTATTCCACAAAATTAAATCTAGAATGAACCAGCTCGAAAGTGTATGAGAGTCCTTGTTTGGTGGCACCGGCATCACCGAACGAGTCCACATGTGGGCTTTGTTCCCAAGCTCGTTTCTCCCCGCTTCCATCGACCTTGCCAGTCTTCAAATACCCCATTAAGTACCACATCCGGGGATTGTGCGGGTAAAGTCTTCTCATTTGGGTCGGAGTGCGATTGGGTGCGATCCATCGAAACCAATTAACCCAATTTGGAGCAACTTCGCACCTTCGCATCCAATTGTGCTCCGAAGGGTTCCAAACTCAAATATATGTCTCTAATCATCATTCCACAACTCTGGTCCAAAGATAGTGTGGGCAAAGTTGGCCCGAACTCTCGATCTTGGAAATCATGATTCTTGGATGCGTCCGTGATGTTTATGCCGGTACCGAGGTCGGACTCGATACCGTGGTGCAAGATCCGTGCCACTCATTGGATCGCCAATTCTCCAAGGATGAATTTACCTTCATTGATCCAAGCTAGGGACGTCCTTGTATCCTTCTAAGAGATAGCCTCTCGAAAATGCTTGGGTTGGAACCTTTATTCCACAAAATTAAATCTAGAATGAACCAGGCTCGAAAGTGTATGAGAGTCCTTGTTTTGGTGGCACCGCATCACCGAACGAGTCCACATGTGGGCTTTGTTCCCAAGCTCGTTTCTCCTCGCTTCCATCGACCTTGCCGGTCTTCAAATACCCCATTAAGTACCACATCCGGGGATTGTGCGGGTAAAGTCTTCTCATTTGGGTCGGAGTGCGATTGGGTGCGATCCATCGAAACCAATTAACCCAATTTGGAGCAACTTCGCACCTTCGCATCCAATTGTGCTCCGAAGGGTTCCAAACTCAAATATATGTCTCTAATCATCATTCCACAACTCTGGTCCAAAGATAGTGTGGGCAAAGTTGGCCCGAACTCTCGATCTTGGAAATCATGATTCTTGGATGCGTCCGTGATGTTTATGCCGGTACCGAGGTCGGACTCGATACCGTGGTGCAGATCCGTGCCACTCATTGGATCGCCAATTCTCCAAGGATGAATTTACCTTCATTGATCCAAGCTAGGGACGTCCTTGTATCCTTCTAAGAGATAGCCTCTCGAAAATGCTTGGGTTGGAACCTTTATTCCACAAAATTAAATCTAGAATGAACCAGGCTCGAAAGTGTATGAGAGTCCTTGTTTTGGTGGCACCGCATCACCGAACGAGTCCACATGTGGGCTTTGTTCCCAAGCTCGTTTCTCCTCGCTTCCATCGACCTTGCCGGTCTTCAAATACCCCATTAAGTACCACATCCGGGGATTGTGCGGGTAAAGTCTTCTCATTTGGGTCGGAGTGCGATTGGGTGCGATCCATCGAAACCAATTAACCCAATTTGGAGCAACTTCGCACCTTCGCATCCAATTGTGCTCCGAAGGGTTCCAAACTCAAATATATGTCTCTAATCATCATTCCACAACTCTGGTCCAAAGATAGTGTGGGCAAAGTTGGCCCGAACTCTCGATCTTGGAAATCATGATTCTTGGATGCGTCCGTGATGTTTATGCCGGTACCGAGGTTGGACTCGATACCGTGGTGCAAGATCCGTGCCACTCATTGGATCGCCAATTCTCCAAGGATGAATTTACCTTCATTGATCCAAGCTAGGGACGTCCTTGTATCCTTCTAAGAGATAGCCTCTCGAAAATGCTTGGGTTGGAACCTTTATTCCACAAAATTAAATCTAGAATGAACCAGGCTCGAAAGTGTATGAGAGTCCTTGTTTTGGTGGCACCGGCATCACCGAACGAGTCCACATGTGGGCTTTGTTCCCAAGCTCGTTTCTCCTCGCTTCCATCGACCTTGCCGGTCTTCAAATACCCCATTAAGTACCACATCCGGGGATTGTGCGGGTAAAGTCTTCTCATTTGGGTCGGAGTGCGATTGGGTGCGATCCATCGAAACCAATTAACCCAATTTGGAGCAACTTCGCACCTTCGCATCCAATTGTGCTCCGAAGGGTTCCAAACTCAAATATATGTCTCTAATCATCATTCCACAACTCTGGTCCAAAGATAGTGTGGGCAAAGTTGGCCCGAACTCTCGATCTTGGAAATCATGATTCTTGGATGCGTCCGTGATGTTTATGCCGGTACCGAGGTCGGACTCGATACCGTGGTGCAAGATCCGTGCCACTCATTGGATCGCCAATTCTCCAAGGATGAATTTACCTTCATTGATCCAAGCTAGGGACGTCCTTGTATCCTTCTAAGAGATAGCCTCTCGAAAATGCTTGGGTTGGAACCTTTATTCCACAAAATTAAATCTAGAATGAACCGGCTCGAAAGTGTATGAGAGTCCTTGTTTTGGTGGCACCGGCATCACCGAACGAGTCCACATGTGGGCTTTGTTCCCAAGCTCGTTTCTCCTCGCTTCCATCGACCTTGCCGGTCTTCAAATACCCCATTAAGTACCACATCCGGGGATTGTGCGGGTAAAGTCTTCTCATTTGGGTCGGAGTGCGATTGGGTGCGATCCATCGAAACCAATTAACCCAATTTGGAGCAACTTCGCACCTTCGCATCCAATTGTGCTCCGAAGGGTTCCAAACTCAAATATATGTCTCTAATCATCATTCCACAACTCTGGTCCAAAGATAGTGTGGGCAAAGTTGGCCCGAACTCTCGATCTTGGAAATCATGATTCTTGGATGCGTCCGTGATGTTTATGCCGGTACCGAGGTCGGACTCGATACCGTGGTGCGATCCGTGCCACTCATTGGATCGCCAATTCTCCAAGGATGAATTTACCTTCATTGATCCAAGCTAGGGACGTCCTTGTATCCTTCTAAGAGATAGCCTCTCGAAAATGCTTGGGTTGGAACCTTTATTCCACAAAATTAAATCTAGAATGAACCAGCTCGAAAGTGTATGAGAGTCCTTGTTTTGGTGGCACCGCATCACCGAACGAGTCCACATGTGGGCTTTGTTCCCAAGCTCGTTTCTCCTCGCTTCCATCGACCTTGCCGGTCTTCAAATACCCCATTAAGTACCACATCCGGGGATTGTGCGGGTAAAGTCTTCTCATTTGGGTCGGAGTGCGATTGGGTGCGATCCATCGAAACCAATTAACCCAATTTGGAGCAACTTCGCACCTTCGCATCCAATTGTGCTCCGAAGGGTTCCAAACTCAAATATATGTCTCTAATCATCATTCCACAACTCGGTCCAAAGATAGTGTGGGCAAAGTTGGCCCGAACTCTCGATCTTGGAAATCATGATTCTTGGATGCGTCCGTGATGTTTATGCCGGTACCGAGGTCGGACTCGATACCGTGGTGCAAGATCCGTGCCACTCATTGGATCGCCAATTCTCCAAGGATGAATTTACCTTCATTGATCCAAGCTAGGGACGTCCTTGTATCCTTCTAAGAGATAGCCTCTCGAAAATGCTTGGGTTGGAACCTTTATTCCACAAAATTAAATCTAGAATGAACCAGGCTCGAAAGTGTATGAGAGTCCTTGTTTTGGTGGCACCGGCATCACCGAACGAGTCCACATGTGGGCTTTGTTCCCAAGCTCGTTTCTCCCCGCTTCCATCGACCTTGCCGGTCTTCAAATACCCCATTAAGTACCACATCCGGGGATTGTGCGGGTAAAGTCTTCTCATTTGGGTGTGCGATTGGGTGCGATCCATCGAAACCAATTAACCCAATTTGGAGCAACTTCGCACCTTCGCATCCAATTGTGCTCCGAAGGGTTCCAAACTCAAATATATGTCTCTAATCATCATTCCACAACTCTGGTCCAAAGATAGTGTGGGCAAAGTTGGCCCGAACTCTCGATCTTGGAAATCATGATTCTTGGATGCGTCCGTGATGTTTATGCCGGTACCGAGGTCGGACTCGATACCGTGGTGCAAGATCCGTGCTCGCTCATTGGATCGCCAATTCTCCAAGGATGAATTTAGCCTTCATTGATCCAAGCTAGGGACGTCCTTGCATCCTTCTAAGAGATAGCCTCTCGAAAATGGTCAAGTTGGAACCTTTATTCCACAAACTTAAATATATAATGAACCAGCTCGAAAGCTTTTAATTGAGAGTCCTTGTTTCTCATGGCACCTCATCACTTTAACGAGTCCACATGTGGGCTTTGTTCCCAAGCTCGTTTCTCCCCGCCTCCATCGACCTTTCCGAACTTCCAAATACCCCATTAAGTACCACATCCGGGATTGTGCGGGAAAAGTCTTCTTATTTGGGTCTAATCGCGATTGGGTGCGATCCATCGAAACTAATTAACCCAATTTGGAGAAACTTCTCGCACCTTCGCATCCAATTGTGCTCCGAAGGGTTCCAAAACTCAAATATATGGCTCTAAATCATCATTCCACACCTTTGGTCCAAAGATACAAAGCGCAAAGTTTGCCCGACCTCTCGATCATGGAACACATGATTCTTGGATGCGTCTATCCACGGTCATGCCGGCACCGAGGTCGGACTCGATACCGTGGTGCAAAGATCCGTGCCACTTCATTGGATCGCCACCTCTCCAAGAATGAATTTACCTTCATTGATCCAAGCTAGGGACGTCCTTGTATCCTTCTAAGAGATACTCTCTCGAAATTGGTTGGGCTGGAACCTTTATTCCACAAACTTAAATATATAATGAACCGTGCTCGAAAGTGTATGAGGAGTACTTTGTTTCGGTGGCATCGCATCATCGAAAAGAGTCCACATGTGGGCTTTGTTCCTCAGCCTGTTTCTCCCTGCTTCCATCATTGACCTTGCCAGTCTTCAAATACCCCATTAAGTACCACATCCGGGGATTGTGCGGGTAAAGTCTTCTCATTTGGGTCGGAGTGCGATTGGGTGCGATCCATCGAAACCAATTAACCCAATTTGGAGCAACTTCGCACCTTCGCATCCAATTGTGCTCCGAAGGGTTCCAAACTCAAATATATGTCTCTAATCATCATTCCACAACTCTGGTCCAAAGATAGTGTGGGCAAAGTTGGCCCGAACTCTCGATCTTGGAAATCATGATTCTTGGATGCGTCCGTGATGTTTATGCCGGTACCGAGGTCGGACTCGATACCGTGGTGCGATCCGTGCCACTCATTGGATCGCCAATTCTCCAAGGATGAATTTACCTTCATTGATCCAAGCTAGGGACGTCCTTGTATCCTTCTAAGAGATAGCCTCTCGAAAATGCTTGGGTTGGAACCTTTATTCCACAAAATTAAATCTAGAATGAACCAGGCTCGAAAGTGTATGAGAGTCCTTGTTTTGGTGGCACCGCATCACCGAACGAGTCCACATGTGGGCTTTGTTCCCAAGCTCGTTTCTCCCTCGCTTCCATCGACCTTGCCGGTCTTCAAATACCCCATTAAGTACCACATCCGGGGATTGTGCGGGTAAAGTCTTCTCATTTGGGTCGGAGTGCGATTGGGTGCGATCCATCGAAACCAATTAACCCAATTTGGAGCAACTTCGCACCTTCGCATCCAATTGTGCTCCGAAGGGTTCCAAACTCAAATATATGTCTCTAATCATCATTCCACAACTCTGGTCCAAAGATAGTGTGGGCAAAGTTGGCCCGAACTCTCGATCTTGGAAATCATGATTCTTGGATGTGTCTGTGATGGTTTATGCTTTCCTGTCACGTAGGCTCGTACTCCATACTCTGGTGCAAAGATCTATGCCACTCATTGGATCGCCGATTTCCTTCCATTGATGACTATTCTCTCTATTGATCCATGCTTGGGATTACCCCAGATCTTTCTAAGAGATAGCCTCTCGAAAATGGTCAGTTTGGAACAATTATTCCACAACAATTGAAATAACTAAAATGAAGAAGGGAAAAAAAAATATGAGAATCCTTTGTTTCTGAAGGCGACCCCATCACCGTAACGAGTCCACATGTGCGCTTTGTTCCCAAGCTCATTTCTCCTCGCTTCCATCGACATCGTCGGCCTTCAAATACCCCATTAAGTACCACGTGACGGGATTGTGCTAGTAAAGTCTTCTCATTTGGGTGGGAGTGCGAATGGGTGCCATCCATCGAAACTAATTAACCTAATTTGCTGCAACTTCTCACCTTCGCACCTTCACATCCAATTGTGCTCCGAAGGGTTCCAAACTCAAATATATGTCTCTAATCATCTTTCCACAACTCTGGTCCAAAGATAAAAAAGGCAAAGACGGCCCGAACTCTCGATCTTGGAAATCATGATTCTCAGATGAATCCAAGATGGTTGAGGCTGTATCGAGGTCGGAATCGGATACCGAGGTACAAAGATCTATGCCACTCAATGGATCGCCGATTCTCCATAGATGAATTTTACCTTCATTGATCCAAGCTAGGGACGTCCTTGTATCCTCCCAAGAGATAGCCTCTCGAAAATGCTCGCTGTGGAACCTTTATTCCACGATATTAAACCTAGAATGAACCAGTTTTTGAAAGTGTACGAGAGTCCTTATTTTGGTGGCACCGCATCGATCGAACGAGTCCACTTGTGGCTTTGTTCCCAAGCTCGTTTCTCCCCGATTCCATCGACCTTGCCGAACTACAACTACCCCACCAAGTACCACATCCGGACACTAAGCGGGTAAAGTCTTCTCATTTGGGTTTGAGCAAGATTGGGTGCGATCCATCGAAACCACTTAATCCAATTTTGAGCAACTTTGCATCTTCTCGCATCCAATTGTGCTCTTGGCGGGTTCCAAACTCAAATATATGTCTCTAATCATCATTCCATAACTCTGCTCCAAAGATAGTGGAACCAAAGTTGGCCTGAACTCTCAATCTTTGAAATCATGATTCTTTGATGCGTCTATGATGTTTATGCCGGTATCGAGGCCGGACTGGCTACCGTGCAGCAAAGCATTCATGCCACTCATTGGATCGCCAATTCTCCAAGGATGAATTTACCTTCATTGATCCAAGCTAGGGACGCCCCCGTATCCTTCTAAGAGATAGCCTCTCGAAAATGCTTGGGTTGGAACCTTTATTCCACAAAATTAAATCTAGAATGAACCAGCGTTCGGAAAGTGTAACAGAGTCCAAATATTAGCCGTAACGCATCACCTCAACGAGTCCACATGTGCGCTTTGTTCCCAAGCTCATTTCTCCCTACTTCCATCGACCTTGCCGGTCTTCAACCACCTCTACTAAGTACCGCGCTGGGGATTGTGCGGGTGTAGTCTTCTCTATTTCCCTCGGGAGCGCGATTGGGTGCGATCCATCGAAACTAATTAACCCAATTTATGCCAACTTCTCACCTTCGCACCCTTCGGCATCCAATTGTGCTCCGAAGGGTTCCAAACTCAAATATATGTCTCTAATCATCCTTCCACAACTCTCGTCCAAAGATAGTGCGGGCAAAGATGGCCCGAACTCTCGATCTTCGGAAATCATGATTCCCCGATGTGTCCGTGATGTTTATGCGCCGGTATCGAGGTCGCGACCGGATACCGTGCTACAAAGATCTATGCCACTCATTGGATCGCCGATTCTCCAAGGATGAATTTACCTTCATTGATCCAAGCTAGGGACGTCCTTGTATCCTTCTAAGAGATAACCTCTCGAAAATGCTTGGGTTGGAACCTTTATTCCACGATATTAAACCTAGAATGAACCAGGCTTGAAAGTGTATGAGAGTCCTTATTTTCCCCCCACCGCATCACCGAACGAGTCCACTTGTGGGCTTTGTTCCCAAGCTCGTTTCTCCCCGATTCCATCGACCTTGCCGAACTACAAATACCCCATTAAGTACCACATCTGGGGATTGTGTGGTAAAAGTCTTCTCATTTGGCCTGAGTAAGATTGGGTGCGATCCATCGAAACCAATTAACCCAATTTGGAGCAACTTCGTACCTTCGCATCCAATTGTGCCCTCCTAAGGGTTCCAAACTCAAATATATGTCTCTAATCATCATTCCACAACTCCGTTCCAAAGATAGTGCAGTGAAAGTTGGCCCCAACTCTCGATCTTTGAAATCATGATTCTCTGATGCGTCTATGATGTTCATGCCGGTATCGAGGTCGTACTCGATACCGTGGTGCATGATCTATGCCACCTACCTGGATCGCCAATTCTCCAAGGATGAATTTACCTTTCATTGATCCAAGTCAGGGACGTCCTTGTATCCTTCTAAGAGATACCCTCTCGAAAATTCTTGGGTTGGAACCTTTATTCCACAAAATTAAATCTAGAAGAAACCGGTGCTCGAAAGTGCATGAGGATCCTCCGTTTCTTGCCCCAGGATCACCGAACGAGTCCACATGTGCGCTTTGTTCCCAAGCTCATTTCTCCTCGCTTCCATCGACCTCGCCGGTCTTCAAATACCCCATTAAGTACAAAATGTGGGCGAGATTGTGCGGGTAAAGTCTTCTCATTTGGGTTGGAGTGCGATTGGGTGCGATCCATCGAAACCAATTAACCCAATTTGCAGCAACTTCTCACCTTCGCACCTTCACATCCAATTGTGCTCCGAAGGGTTCCAAACTCAAATATATGTCTCTAATCATCTTTCCACAACTCTGGTCCAAAGATAGTGCGGGCAAACATGGCCCGAACTCTCTCGATCTTTGAAATCATGATTCTCGTTTGCATCCGTGATGTTTATGCCGGTATCGAGGCTCCACCCGGATACCGTGGGTCATGCCATCTATGCAACTCATTGGATCGCCGATTCTCCAAGGATGAATTTACCTTCATTGATCCAAGCTAGGGACGTCCTTGTATCCTTCTAAGAGATAGCCTCTCGAAAATGCTTGGGTTGGAACCTTTATTCCACGATATTAAACCTACTATGGAACTGTGCTTGAAAGCAAAATTTAGAGTCCTTATTTTGGTGGCACCGCATCACCTAACGGGTCCACTTGTGGGCTTTGCTCCCAAGCTCGTTTCTCCCTCGATTCCATCGACCTTGCCGAACTACAAATACCCCATTAAGTACCACATCTGGGGATTGTGCGGGTAAAGTCTTCTCATTCGGGCTCGTAGTAAGACTTGGTGCGATCCATCGAAACCAATTAACCCAATTTGGAGCAACCTCGTACCTTCGCATCCAATTGTGCTCGGAAGGGTTCCAAACTCAAATATATGTCTCTAATCACTATTCCACAACTCCGTTCCAAAGATAAGTGTGGGCAAAGTCAGCCCGAACACTCGATCTTTGAAATCATGATTCTCGGATGCGTTCATGGTGATGTTTATGCTTGTATCGAGGTCGACTCGATACCGTGGTGCAAGATCTACGCCACTCATTGGATCGCCAATTCTCCAAGGATGAATTTACCTCCTTCGATCCAAGGGAGGGATGTCCTTGTATCCTTCTAAGAGATACCCTCTCGGTATCAAGCTATTGTTGGAACCTTTATTCCACAAAATTAAATCTATTATGAACCAGCTCGAAAGTGTATGAGAGTCCTTGTTTTAAAGGGGCCTTGCAGATCACCGAACAAGTCCACATGTGCGCTTTGTTCCCAAGCTCATTTCTCCTCGCTTTCACTGACCTCGCTGGCTTTCAAATACCCTATTAAGTACCACAAATGGGGATTGTGCGGATAAAGTCTTCTCATTTGGGGCGGGAGTGCGATTGGGTGCCATCCTATCGAAACTAATTAACCCAATTTGCAAGAATTTCACCTTTCGCACCTTCACATCCAATCAGGTTCCGCAAGGTTCCAAACTCAAATATATGTCTCTAATAATCTTTCCACAACTCTTGTCCAAAGATACAAGTGGTCAAAGTTAGCCCGAACTCTTGATCTTGGAAATCATGATGCTGGGATGCGTCTCGTGATGTTTATGCCGGTATCGAGGCCTGGCTCGATACCGTGGTGCAAGATCTATGCAACTCATCGTATCGCCGATTCTCCAAGGATGAATTGCCATTCACTGGGATCCAAGCTAGGGACGTCCTCAGTATCCTTCTAAGAGATAGCCTCTCGAAAATGGATCAGTTGGAACCTTTATTCCACGATATTAAAACTCAGAATGAACCAGGCTTGAAAGTGCATGAGAGTCCTTATTTCGGTGGCACCGCATCACCGAACGAGTCCACTTATGGGCTTTGTTCCCAAGCTCGTTTCTCCCTGATTCCATCGACCTTGCCTAATTATAAATACCCCATTAAGTACCACATCCGGGATTGTGCGGGTAAAGTCTTCTCATTTGGGTCGGAGTGCGATTGGGTGCGATCCATCGAAACCAATTAACCCAATTTGGAGCAACTTCGCACCTTCGCATCCAATTGTGCTCCGAAGGGTTCCAAACTCAAATATATGTCTCTAATCATCATTCCACAACTCTGGTCCAAAGATAGTGTGGGCAAAGTTGGCCCGAACTCTCGATCTTGGAAATCATGATTCTTGGATGCGTCCGTGATGTTTATGCCGGTACCGAGGTCGACTCGATACCGTGGAAAGATCCGTGCCACTCATTGGATCGCCAATTCTCCAACGATGAATTTACCTTCATTGATCCAAGCTAGGGACGTCCTTGTATCCTTCTAAGAGATAGCCTCTCGAAAATGCTTGGGTTGGAACCTTTATTCCACAAAATTAAATCTAGAATGAACCAGGCTCGAAAGTGTATGAGAGTCCTTGTTTTGGTGGCACCGCATCACCGAACGAGTCCACATGTGGGCTTTGTTCCCAAGCTCGTTTCTCCTCGCTTCCATCGACCTTGCCGGTCTTCAAATACCCCATTAAGTACCACATCCGGGATTGTGCGGGTAAAGTCTTCTCATTTGGGTCGGAGTGCGATTGGGTGCGATCCATCGAAACCAATTAACCCAATTTGGAGCAACTTCGCACCTTCGCATCCAATTGTGCTCCGAAGGGTTCCAAACTCAAATATATGTCTCTAATCATCATTCCACAACTCTGGTCCAAAGATAGTGTGGGCAAAGTTGGCCCGAACTCTCGATCTTGGAAATCATGATTCTTGGATGCGTCCGTGATGTTTATGCCGGTACCGAGGTCGACTCGATACCGTGGTGCAAGATCCGTGCCACTCATTGGATCGCCAATTCTCCAAGGATGAATTTACCTTCATTGATCCAAGCTAGGGACGTCCTTGTATCCTTCTAAGAGATAGCCTCTCGAAAATGCTTGGGTTGGAACCTTTATTCCACAAAATTAAATCTAGAATGAACCAGGCTCGAAAGTGTATGAGAGTCCTTGTTTTGGTGGCACCGCATCACCGAAGGTCGGAGTGCGATTGGGTGTTATCCATCAAAACCAATTAACCCAATTTGAGCAACTTCGCACCTTCGCATCCAAATGTGCTCCGAAGGGTTCCGAACTCAAATATATGTCTCTAATTTCATTCCACAATTCGGTCCAAAGATAGTGCAGGCAAAGTTGGCTCGAACTCTTCGATCTTGGAAATCATGATTCTTGGATGCGTTTGTGATGTTTATGCCGGTACCGAGGTCGACTCGATACCGTGGTGCAAAGATTTGTGCCACTCATTGGATCTAAACTCTGCGAGGATGAATTTACCTTCGATCCAAGCTAGGGACGTCCTTTTTTCGTTCTAAGAGATTGCTTCTCGAAAAATGCTTGGGTTATGAACCTTTATTCCACAAAATTAAATCTAGAATGAACCAAGCTCAAAAGTGTATGAGACTTCTTGTTTTGGTGATACCGTCAACACCAAACGAGTCCACATGTGGGCTTTGTTCCCAAGCTCGCTTCTCCCTCGCTTCCATCGACCATGCCGATCTTCAAATAACCCATTAAGTACCACATCCAGGGATTGTGCGGGTAAAGTATTCAATTGGGTCGGTGTGATTGCGTGCGATCCATCGAAACAATTAACCCAATTTGAGTAACTTCACACCTTCGCATCCAATTGTGCTCCGAAGGGTTCAAAACTCAAATATATGTCTCTAATCACTATTCCACAACTCTGTCCAAAGATACAGCAAAGTCAGCTCGACAGTCTCGATCTTGGAAATCATGATTCTCGGATGCGTCCGTGATGCTTATGCCGGTACCAGGTCGCACTCGATACCGTGGTGCAACATACGTGCCAATCATTGGATCACAATTCTCCAAGGATGAATTTACCTTCATCGATCCAAGCCAGTCACGTCCTCGTATCCTTCTAAGAGATAGCCTCTCGAAAATGTTTACTGGGTTGAAACCTTTATTCCACAACAACGTAAATGAACTAAGCTCAAAAGTGTATGAGAGAGTACTTTGCTTTTGGTAGGCACCGCATGACCGAACGAGTCCACATGTGGGCTTTGGTCTTTTTTTCGTTTCTCCCCGTTTCCATCGACCTTTCCTGCCTTCAAATACCCCATTAAGTACCACATCTAAAGATAAAACAGCTAAAGTCTTCAAATTTGGCCTGGAGTGCCATCGGGTGCCATCCATCAAAACCAATTAACCCAATTTGGAGCAACTTCGCACCTTCGCATCCAATTGTGCCTCCGAAGGGTTCCAAACTCAAATATATCTCTCTAATCATCATTCCACAATCCCTGTCCAAAGATAGTGTGGGCAAAGTTGGCTCCGAACTCATGATCATGGAAATCATGATTCTTGGATGCGTCCGTGATGTTTATGCCGGTACCGAGGTTGGACTCGATACCGTGGTGCAAAGATCCGTGCCACTCATTGGATCGCCAATTCTCCAAGGATGAATTTACCTTCATTGATCCAAGCTAGGGACGTCCTTGTATCCTTCTAGAGATAGCCTCTCGAAAATGCTTGGGTTGGAACCTTTATTCCACAAAATTAAATCTAGAATGAACCGGCTCGAAAGTGTATGAGAGTCCTTGTTTTGGTGGCACCCATCACCGAACGAGTCCACATGTGGGCTTTGTTCCCAAGCTCGTTTCTCCCCTTCCATCGACCTTGCCGGTCTTCAAATACCCCATTAAGTACCACATCCGGGGATTGTGCGGGTAAAGTCTTCTCATTTGGGTCGGAGTGCGATTGGGTGCGATCCATCGAAACCAATTAACCCAATTTGGAGCAACTTCGCACCTTCGCATCCAATTGTGCTCCGAAGGGTTCCAAACTCAAATATATGTCTCTAATCATCATTCCACAACTTGGTCCAAAGATAGTGTGGGCAAAGTTGGCCCGAACTCTCGATCTTCGAAATCATGATTCTTGGATGCGTCCGTGATGTTTATGGTACCGAGGTTGGACTCGATACCAAAGATCCGTGCCACTCATTGGATCGCCAATTCTCCAAGGATGAATTTACCTTCATTGATCCAAGCTAGGGACGTCCTTGTATCCTTCTAAGAGATAGCCTCTCGAAAATGCTTGGTTGGAACCTTTATTCCACAAAATTAAATCTAGAATGAACCGGCTGAAAGTGTATGAGAGTCCTTGTTTTGGTGGCACCGCATCACCGAACGAGTCCACATGTGGGCTTTGTTCCCAAGCTCGTTTCTCCCCGCTTCCATCGACCTTGCCTCTTCAAATACCCCATTAAGTACCACATCCGGGGATGCGGGTAAAGTCTTCTCATTTGGGTCGGAGCGATTGGGTGCGATCCATCGAAACCAATTAACCCAATTTGGAGCAACTTCGCACCTTCGCATCCAATTGTGCTCCGAAGGGTTCCAATGGGTGCGTCTGTGATGTTTATCTTGATGCAGGGTCGGACTCGATACGGTGGTGCGGCATCCAGGTGCGACTCGGTGGATCGCGATTCTCCCGAGGATAGTTTACCTTCATTGATCCGAAGCTGGGGACGTCCTTTTGTATCCTTCTAAGAGATGGCCTCTCGAAAATGCTTGGAGGTTGGAACCTTTATTCCACAAACTTAAATATAGAATGAACTAGGCTCGAAAGTGTACTGAGAGTCCTAGTTTCGGTGGCACGCGGTATCACGAGAGCCGAGTCCACGAGTTGGGCTTTGTTCCCAAGCTCGTTTCTCCCTGCTTCCATCGACCTTGCCGGTCTTCAAATACCCCATTAAGTACCATATCCGGGGATTGTGCAGGTAAAGTCTTCTCATTTGGGTCGGAGTGCGATTGGGTGCCATCCATCGAAACCAATTAACCCAATTTGGAGAAACTTGTCACCTTCGCATCCAATTGTGCTCTGAAGGGTTCCAATCTCAAATATATTTTTTCTAATCATCATTCCACAACTCTGGTCTAATGATAGTGTGTGCGAAGTTGGCCCGAACTCTCGATGCGGGAAATCACCCTTCTTGCAAGCGTCAGTGATGTTTATGCCGGTACCGAGGTCGGACTCGATACCGTGGTGCGCATCCGTGCCACTCATTGGATCGCCAATTCTCCAAGGATGAATTTACCTTCATTGATCCAAGCTAGGGACGTCCTTGTATCCTTCTAAGAGATAGCCTCTCGAAAATGCTTGGGTTGGAACCTTTATTCCACAAAATTAAATCTAGAATGAACCAGGCTCGAAAGTGTTGAGAGTCCTTGTTTGGTGGCACCGCATCACCCAACGAGTCCACATGTGGGCTTTGTTCCCAAGCTCGTTTCTCCTCGCTTCCATCGACCTTGCCGGTCTTCAAATACCCCATTAAGTACCACATCCGGGGATTGTGCGGGTAAAGTCTTCTCATTTGGGTCAGTGCGATTGGGTGCGATCCATCGAAACCAATTAACCCAATTTGGAGTTCGCACCTTCGCATCCAATTGTGCTCTGAAGGGATCCAAACTCAAATATATGTCTCTAATCATCATTCCACAACTCTGGTCCAAAGATAGTGTGGGCAAAGTTGGCCCGAACTCTCGATCTTGGAAATCATGATTCTTGGATGCGTCCGTGATGTTTATGCCGGTACCGGTCGGACTCGATACCGTGGTGCAAGATCCGTGCCACTCATTGGATCGCCAATTCTCCAAGGATGAATTTACCTTCATTGATCCAAGCTAGGGACGTCCTTGTATCCTTCTAAGAGATAGCCTCTCGAAAATGCTTGGGTTGGAACCTTTATTCCACAAAATTAAATCTAGAATGAACCAGCTCGAAAGTGTATGAGAGTCCTTGTTTTGGTGGCACCGCATCACCGGAACGAGTCCACATGTGGGCTTTGTTCCCAAGCTCGTTTCTCCTCGCTTCCATCGACCTTGCCGGTCTTCAAATACCCCATTAAGTATCACATCCGGGATTGTGCGGGTAAAGTCTTCTCATTCGGGTCGGAGTGCGATTGGGTGCGATCCATCGAAACCAATTAACCCAATTTGAGCAACTTCGCACCTTCGCATCCAATTGCTCCGAAGGGTTCCAAACTCAAATATATGTCTCTAATCATCATTCCACAACTCTGGTCCAAAGATAGTGTGGGAGTTGGCCCGAACTCTCGATCTTGGAAATCATGATTCTTGGATGCGTCTGTGATGTTTATGCCGGTACCGAGGTCGGACTCGATACCGTGGTGCAAGCATCCGTGCCACTCATTGGATCGCCAATTCTCCAAGGATGAATTTACCTTCATTGATCCAAGCTAGGGACGTCCTTGTATCCTTCTAAGAGATAGCCTCTCGAAAATGCTTGGGTTGGAACCTTTATTCCACAAAATTAAATCTAGAATGAACCAGGCTCGAAAGTGTATGAGAGTCCTTGTTTCTGTGGCACCGGCATCACCGAACGAGTCCACATGTGGGCTTTGTTCCCAAGCTCGTTTCTCCCTCGCTTCCATCGACCTTGCCGGTCTTCAAATACCCCATTAAGTACCACATCCGGGATTGTGCGGGTAAAGTCTTCTCATTTGGGTCGGAGTGCGATTGGGTGCGATCCATCGAAACCAATTAACCCAATTTGGAGCAACTTCGCACCTTCGCATCCAATTGTGCTCCGAAGGGTTCCAAACTCAAATATATGTCTCTAATCATCATTCCACAACTCGGTCCAAAGATAGTGTGGGCAAAGTTGGTCGAACTCTCGATCTTGGAAATCATGATTCTTGGATGCGTTCGTGATGTTTATGCCGGTACAGAATGTACTCGATACCGTGGTGAAGATTCGTGCCACTCATTGGATCGCCACTCTCCAAGGATGAATTTACCT
>JAUJYP020001289.1:0-62213 GCA_030674075.2 Linum usitatissimum | reverse complement strand
CTAGCTTCACGACTAATACTTCCCGAATGCTTAAGATTGGTCTCGAGAGCTTAACTCGTAGCTCATCTACTTATTCCATGCTTGCCGTGTTTTGGGTCTTCTTCCTCAAAGCTTGCTAAATCTCTTAACCAAAGACTTCATCTTCCCCACCACATCTACACTCTTATTAAAGAACAAATTTTGAGAACATATTGTGGGTTGTGTTTATTTTTGTGAACGCCGCTTAAGGCTTCGGATAAAGTCTTATTAATACCCATATCACTATAGGGTTTCTACTAAACTCTAACCATATTGCGGCACTAACTTACTTACCCTTACCAATATTAGATTAGGATATTTATTGGTTCCATACTATATGTGTGTAACCTTATAGGACCTCAGATTATTCGTGGCCCTAACCACTAATTAATAATGGCCTCTAGAAAGACATGTTAACTCCTAACCGTCCTGAATTAATTTTGATAACTCGAGTCTATCACTTCAATAGTACTCATGCGGACTTTGACGGAGGGACATAAATCCTTCGGTAAACTAGGCTCTGATATTAGTGTCATAAATCGTTTACATGAAAATAACAATTTTGCAACGGAACTACAAGAACATGCAACATTGTATTTCAACTCGTATGGAAATAAATCAACAAACAAAGAGTTTATAACTATTTACCTTTTGAAGCGTGAGTACTAGCTTCACGACTAATACTTCTCGAATGCTTTAGATTGGTCTCGAGAGCTTCACTCGTAGCTCATCTACTTATTCCATGCTTGCTGTGTTTTGGGTCTTCTTCCTCAAAGCTTGCTAAATCTCTTAACTGAAGAACAGATCGTCTTAGCCAAAGCATGCTACAACTCTTAATTGAAGAACGAATCTTGAGAGCATATGGTGGCTAGTGTTTATCTTTGTGAAGGCCGCTTAAGGCTTCGGATAAAGTCTTATTAATACCCATATCATTATAGGGTTTCTACTAAACTCTAACCATATTGCGGCACTAACTTACTTACCCTTACCAATATTAGATTAGGATATTTATTGGTTCCATACTATATGTGTGTAACCTTATAGGACCTCGGATTATTCGTGGCCCTAACCACTAATTAATAGTGGCCTCTAGAAAGACATGTTAACTCCTAACCGTCCCGAATTAATTTTGATAACTCGAGTGTATCACTTCAATAGTACTCATGCGGACTTTGACGGAGGGACATAAATCCTTCGGTAAACTAGGCTCGATATTAGTGTCATAAATCGTTTACATGAAAATAACAATTTTGCAACGGAACTACAAGAACATGCAACATTGTATTTCAACTCGTATGGAAATAAATCAACAAACAAAGAGTTTATAACTATTTACCTTTTGAAGCGTGAGTACTAGCTTCACGACTAATACTTCTTGAATGCTTTAGATTGGTCTCGAGAGCTTCACTCGTAGCTCATCTACTTATTCCATGCTTGCTGTGTTTTGGGTCTTCTTCCTCAAAGCTTGCTAAATCTCTTAACTGAAGAACGGATCGTCTTAGCCAAAGCATGCTACAACTCTTAATTGAAGAACGAATCTTGAGAGCATATGGTGGCTAGTGTTTATCTTTGTGAAGGCCGCTTAAGGCTTCGGATAAAGTCTTATTAATACCCATATCATTATAGGGTTTCTACTAAACTCTAACCATATTGCGGCACTAACTTACTTACCCTTACCAATATTAGATTAGGATATTTATTGGTTCCATACTATATGTGTGTAACCTTATAGGACCTCGCATTATTCGTGGCCCTAACCACTAATTAATAGTGGCCTCTAGAAAGACATGTTAACTCCTAACCGTCCCGAATTAATTTTGATAACTCGAGTGTATCACTTCAATAGTACTCATGCGGACTTTGACGGAGGGACATAAATCCTTCGGTAAACTAGGCTCGATATTAGTGTCATAAATCGTTTACATGAAAATAACAATTTTGCAACGGAACTACAAGAACATGCAACATTGTATTTCAACTCGTATGGAAATAAATCAACAAACAAAGAGTTTATAACTATTTACCTTTTGAAGCGTGAGTACTAGCTTCACGACTAATACTTCTTGAATGCTTTAGATTGGTCTCGAGAGCTTCACTCGTAGCTCATCTACTTATTCCATGCTTGCTGTGTTTTGGGTCTTCTTCCTCAAAGCTTGCTAAATCTCTTAACTGAAGAACAGATCGTCTTAGCCAAAGCATGCTACAACTCTTAATTGAAGAACGAATCTTGAGAGCATATGGTGGCTAGTGTTTATCTTTGTGAAGGCCGCTTAAGGCTTCGGATAAAGTCTTATTAATACCCATATCATTATAGGGTTTCTACTAAACTCTAACCATATTGCGGCACTAACTTACTTACCCTTACCAATATTAGATTAGGATATTTATTGGTTCCATACTATATGTGTGTAACCTTATAGGACCTCGATTATTCGTGGCCCTAACCACTAATTAATAGTGGCCTCTAGAAAGACATGTTAACTCCTAACCGTCCCGAATTAATTTTGATAACTCGAGTGTATCACTTCAATAGTACTCATGCGGACTTTGACGGAGGGACATAAATCCTTCGGTAAACTAGGCTCGATATTAGTGTCATAAATCGTTTACATGAAAATAACAATTTTGCAACGGAACTACAAGAACATGCAACATTGTATTTCAACTCGTATGGAAATAAATCAACAAACAAAGAGTTTATAACTATTTACCTTTTGAAGCGTGAGTACTAGCTTCACGACTAATACTTCTTGAATGCTTTAGATTGGTCTCGAGAGCTTCACTCGTAGCTCATCTACTTATTCCATGCTTGCCGTGTTTTGGGTCTTCTTCCTCAAAGCTTGCTAAATCTCTTAACTGAAGAACATATCGTCTTAGCCAAAGCATGCTACAACTCTTAATTGAAGAACGAATCTTGAGAGCATATGGTGGCTAGTGTTTATCTTTGTGAAGGCCGCTTAAGGCTTCGGATAAAGTCTTATTAATACCCATATCATTATAGGGTTTCTACTAAACTCTAACCATATTGCGGCACTAACTTACTTACCCTTACCAATATTAGATTAGGATATTTATTGGTTCCATACTATATGTGTGTAACCTTATAGGACCTCGATTATTCGTGGCCCTAACCACTAATTAATAGTGGCCTCTAGAAAGACATGTTAACTCCTAACCGTCCTGAATTAATTTTGATAACTCGAGTCTATCACTTCAATAGTACTCATGCGGACTTTGACGGAGGGACATAAATCCTTCGGTAAACTAGGCTCTGATATTAGTGTCATAAATCGTTTACATGAAAATAACAATTTTGCAACGGAACTACAAGAACATGCAACATTGTATTTCAACTCGTATGGAAATAAATCAACAAACAAAGAGTTTATAACTATTTACCTTTTGAAGCGTGAGTACTAGCTTCACGACTAATACTTCTTGAATGCTTTAGATTGGTCTCGAGAGCTTCACTCGTAGCTCATCTACTTATTCCATGCTTGCCGTGTTTTGGGTCTTCTTCCTCAAAGCTTGCTAAATCTCTTAACTGAAGAACATATCGTCTTAGCCAAAGCATGCTACAACTCTTAATTGAAGAACGAATCTTGAGAGCATATGGTGGCTAGTGTTTATCTTTGTGAAGGCCGCTTAAGGCTTCGGATAAAGTCTTATTAATACCCATATCATTATAGGGTTTCTACTAAACTCTAACCATATTGCGGCACTAACTTACTTACCCTTACCAATATTAGATTAGGATATTTATTGGTTCCATACTATATGTGTGTAACCTTATAGGACCTCGATTATTCGTGGCCCTAACCACTAATTAATAGTGGCCTCTAGAAAGACATGTTAACTCCTAACCGTCCCGAATTAATTTTGATAACTCGAGTGTATCACTTCAATAGTACTCATGCGGACTTTGACGGAGGGACATAAATCCTTCGGTAAACTAGGCTCGATATTAGTGTCATAAATCGTTTACATGAAAATAACAATTTTGCAACGGAACTACAAGAACATGCAACATTGTATTTCAACTCGTATGGAAATAAATCAACAAACAAAGAGTTTATAACTATTTACCTTTTGAAGCGTGAGTACTAGCTTCACGACTAATACTTCTTGAATGCTTTAGATTGGTCTCGAGAGCTTCACTCGTAGCTCATCTACTTATTCCATGCTTGCCGTGTTTTGGGTCTTCTTCCTCAAAGCTTGCTAAATCTCTTAACTGAAGAACATATCGTCTTAGCCAAAGCATGCTACAACTCTTAATTGAAGAACGAATCTTGAGAGCATATGGTGGCTAGTGTTTATCTTTGTGAAGGCCGCTTAAGGCTTCGGATAAAGTCTTATTAATACCCATATCATTATAGGGTTTCTACTAAACTCTAACCATATTGCGGCACTAACTTACTTACCCTTACCAATATTAGATTAGGATATTTATTGGTTCCATACTATATGTGTGTAACCTTATAGGACCTCGATTATTCGTGGCCCTAACCACTAATTAATAGTGGCCTCTAGAAAGACATGTTAACTCCTAACCGTCCCGAATTAATTTTGATAACTCGAGTGTATCACTTCAATAGTACTCATGCGGACTTTGACGGAGGGACATAAATCCTTCGGTAAACTAGGCTCGATATTAGTGTCATAAATCGTTTACATGAAAATAACAATTTTGCAACGGAACTACAAGAACATGCAACATTGTATTTCAACTCGTATGGAAATAAATCAACAAACAAAGAGTTTATAACTATTTACCTTTTGAAGCGTGAGTACTAGCTTCACGACTAATACTTCTTGAATGCTTTAGATTGGTCTCGAGAGCTTCACTCGTAGCTCATCTACTTATTCCATGCTTGCCGTGTTTTGGGTCTTCTTCCTCAAAGCTTGCTAAATCTCTTAACTGAAGAACATATCGTCTTAGCCAAAGCATGCTACAACTCTTAATTGAAGAACGAATCTTGAGAGCATATGGTGGCTAGTGTTTATCTTTGTGAAGGCCGCTTAAGGCTTCGGATAAAGTCTTATTAATACCCATATCATTATAGGGTTTCTACTAAACTCTAACCATATTGCGGCACTAACTTACTTACCCTTACCAATATTAGATTAGGATATTTATTGGTTCCATACTATATGTGTGTAACCTTATAGGACCTCGATTATTCGTGGCCCTAACCACTAATTAATAGTGGCCTCTAGAAAGACATGTTAACTCCTAACCGTCCCGAATTAATTTTGATAACTCGAGTGTATCACTTCAATAGTACTCATGCGGACTTTGACGGAGGGACATAAATCCTTCGGTAAACTAGGCTCGATATTAGTGTCATAAATCGTTTACATGAAAATAACAATTTTGCAACGGAACTACAAGAACATGCAACATTGTATTTCAACTCGTATGGAAATAAATCAACAAACAAAGAGTTTATAACTATTTACCTTTTGAAGCGTGAGTACTAGCTTCACGACTAATACTTCTTGAATGCTTTAGATTGGTCTCGAGAGCTTCACTCGTAGCTCATCTACTTATTCCATGCTTGCCGTGTTTTGGGTCTTCTTCCTCAAAGCTTGCTAAATCTCTTAACTGAAGAACATATCGTCTTAGCCAAAGCATGCTACAACTCTTAATTGAAGAACGAATCTTGAGAGCATATGGTGGCTAGTGTTTATCTTTGTGAAGGCCGCTTAAGGCTTCGGATAAAGTCTTATTAATACCCATATCATTATAGGGTTTCTACTAAACTCTAACCATATTGCGGCACTAACTTACTTACCCTTACCAATATTAGATTAGGATATTTATTGGTTCCATACTATATGTGTGTAACCTTATAGACCTCGATTATTCGTGGCCCTAACCACTAATTAATAGTGGCCTCTAGAAAGACATGTTAACTCCTAACCGTCCCGAATTAATTTTGATAACTCGAGTGTATCACTTCAATAGTACTCATGCGGACTTTGACGGAGGGACATAAATCCTTCGGTAAACTAGGCTCGATATTAGTGTCATAAATCGTTTACATGAAAATAACAATTTTGCAACGGAACTACAAGAACATGCAACATTGTATTTCAACTCGTATGGAAATAAATCAACAAACAAAGAGTTTATAACTATTTACCTTTTGAAGCGTGAGTACTAGCTTCACGACTAATACTTCCTGAATGCTTTAGATTGGTCTCGAGAGCTTCACTCGTAGCTCATCTACTTATTCCATGCTTGCCGTGTTTTGGGTCTTCTTCCTCAAAGCTTGCTAAATCTCTTAACTGAAGAACATATCGTCTTAGCCAAAGCATGCTACAACTCTTAATTGAAGAACGAATCTTGAGAGCATATGGTGGCTAGTGTTTATCTTTGTGAAGGCCGCTTAAGGCTTCGGATAAAGTCTTATTAATACCCATATCATTATAGGGTTTCTACTAAACTCTAACCATATTGCGGCACTAACTTACTTACCCTTACCAATATTAGATTAGGATATTTATTGGTTCCATACTATATGTGTGTAACCTTATAGGACCTCGATTATTCGTGGCCCTAACCACTAATTAATAGTGGCCTCTAGAAAGACATGTTAACTCCTAACCGTCCCGAATTAATTTTGATAACTCGAGTGTATCACTTCAATAGTACTCATGCGGACTTTGACGGAGGGACATAAATCCTTCGGTAAACTAGGCTCGATATTAGTGTCATAAATCGTTTACATGAAAATAACAATTTTGCAACGGAACTACAAGAACATGCAACATTGTATTTCAACTCGTATGGAAATAAATCAACAAACAAAGAGTTTATAACTATTTACCTTTTGAAGCGTGAGTACTAGCTTCACGACTAATACTTCTTGAATGCTTTAGATTGGTCTCGAGAGCTTCACTCGTAGCTCATCTACTTATTCCATGCTTGCCGTGTTTTGGGTCTTCTTCCTCAAAGCTTGCTAAATCTCTTAACTGAAGAACATATCGTCTTAGCCAAAGCATGCTACAACTCTTAATTGAAGAACGAATCTTGAGAGCATATGGTGGCTAGTGTTTATCTTTGTGAAGGCCGCTTAAGGCTTCGGATAAAGTCTTATTAATACCCATATCATTATAGGGTTTCTACTAAACTCTAACCATATTGCGGCACTAACTTACTTACCCTTACCAATATTAGATTAGGATATTTATTGGTTCCATACTATATGTGTGTAACCTTATAGGACCTCGATTATTCGTGGCCCTAACCACTAATTAATAGTGGCCTCTAGAAAGACATGTTAACTCCTAACCGTCCCGAATTAATTTTGATAACTCGAGTGTATCACTTCAATAGTACTCATGCGGACTTTGACGGAGGGACATAAATCCTTCGGTAAACTAGGCTCGATATTAGTGTCATAAATCGTTTACATGAAAATAACAATTTTGCAACGGAACTACAAGAACATGCAACATTGTATTTCAACTCGTATGGAAATAAATCAACAAACAAAGAGTTTATAACTATTTACCTTTTGAAGCGTGAGTACTAGCTTCACGACTAATACTTCTTGAATGCTTTAGATTGGTCTCGAGAGCTTCACTCGTAGCTCATCTACTTATTCCATGCTTGCCGTGTTTTGGGTCTTCTTCCTCAAAGCTTGCTAAATCTCTTAACTGAAGAACATATCGTCTTAGCCAAAGCATGCTACAACTCTTAATTGAAGAACGAATCTTGAGAGCATATGGTGGCTAGTGTTTATCTTTGTGAAGGCCGCTTAAGGCTTCGGATAAAGTCTTATTAATACCCATATCATTATAGGGTTTCTACTAAACTCTAACCATATTGCGGCACTAACTTACTTACCCTTACCAATATTAGATTAGGATATTTATTGGTTCCATACTATATGTGTGTAACCTTATAGGACCTCGATTATTCGTGGCCCTAACCACTAATTAATAGTGGCCTCTAGAAAGACATGTTAACTCCTAACCGTCCCGAATTAATTTTGATAACTCGAGTGTATCACTTCAATAGTACTCATGCGGACTTTGACGGAGGGACATAAATCCTTCGGTAAACTAGGCTCGATATTAGTGTCATAAATCGTTTACATGAAAATAACAATTTTGCAACGGAACTACAAGAACATGCAACATTGTATTTCAACTCGTATGGAAATAAATCAACAAACAAAGAGTTTATAACTATTTACCTTTTGAAGCGTGAGTACTAGCTTCACGACTAATACTTCTTGAATGCTTTAGATTGGTCTCGAGAGCTTCACTCGTAGCTCATCTACTTATTCCATGCTTGCCGTGTTTTGGGTCTTCTTCCTCAAAGCTTGCTAAATCTCTTAACTGAAGAACATATCGTCTTAGCCAAAGCATGCTACAACTCTTAATTGAAGAACGAATCTTGAGAGCATATGGTGGCTAGTGTTTATCTTTGTGAAGGCCGCTTAAGGCTTCGGATAAAGTCTTATTAATACCCATATCATTATAGGGTTTCTACTAAACTCTAACCATATTGCGGCACTAACTTACTTACCCTTACCAATATTAGATTAGGATATTTATTGGTTCCATACTATATGTGTGTAACCTTATAGGACCTCGATTATTCGTGGCCCTAACCACTAATTAATAGTGGCCTCTAGAAAGACATGTTAACTCCTAACCGTCCCGAATTAATTTTGATAACTCGAGTGTATCACTTCAATAGTACTCATGCGGACTTTGACGGAGGGACATAAATCCTTCGGTAAACTAGGCTCGATATTAGTGTCATAAATCGTTTACATGAAAATAACAATTTTGCAACGGAACTACAAGAACATGCAACATTGTATTTCAACTCGTATGGAAATAAATCAACAAACAAAGAGTTTATAACTATTTACCTTTTGAAGCGTGAGTACTAGCTTCACGACTAATACTTCTTGAATGCTTTAGATTGGTCTCGAGAGCTTCACTCGTAGCTCATCTACTTATTCCATGCTTGCCGTGTTTTGGGTCTTCTTCCTCAAAGCTTGCTAAATCTCTTAACTGAAGAACATATCGTCTTAGCCAAAGCATGCTACAACTCTTAATTGAAGAACGAATCTTGAGAGCATATGGTGGCTAGTGTTTATCTTTGTGAAGGCCGCTTAAGGCTTCGGATAAAGTCTTATTAATACCCATATCATTATAGGGTTTCTACTAAACTCTAACCATATTGCGGCACTAACTTACTTACCCTTACCAATATTAGATTAGGATATTTATTGGTTCCATACTATATGTGTGTAACCTTATAGGACCTCGCATTATTCGTGGCCCTAACCACTAATTAATAGTGGCCTCTAGAAAGACATGTTAACTCCTAACCGTCCCGAATTAATTTTGATAACTCGAGTGTATCACTTCAATAGTACTCATGCGGACTTTGACGGAGGGACATAAATCCTTCGGTAAACTAGGCTCGATATTAGTGTCATAAATCGTTTACATGAAAATAACAATTTTGCAACGGAACTACAAGAACATGCAACATTGTATTTCAACTCGTATGGAAATAAATCAACAAACAAAGAGTTTATAACTATTTACCTTTTGAAGCGTGAGTACTAGCTTCACGACTAATACTTCTTGAATGCTTTAGATTGGTCTCGAGAGCTTCACTCGTAGCTCATCTACTTATTCCATGCTTGCCGTGTTTTGGGTCTTCTTCCTCAAAGCTTGCTAAATCTCTTAACTGAAGAACATATCGTCTTAGCCAAAGCATGCTACAACTCTTAATTGAAGAACGAATCTTGAGAGCATATGGTGGCTAGTGTTTATCTTTGTGAAGGCCGCTTAAGGCTTCGGATAAAGTCTTATTAATACCCATATCATTATAGGGTTTCTACTAAACTCTAACCATATTGCGGCACTAACTTACTTACCCTTACCAATATTAGATTAGGATATTTATTGGTTCCATACTATATGTGTGTAACCTTATAGGACCTCGATTATTCGTGGCCCTAACCACTAATTAATAGTGGCCTCTAGAAAGACATGTTAACTCCTAACCGTCCCGAATTAATTTTGATAACTCGAGTGTATCACTTCAATAGTACTCATGCGGACTTTGACGGAGGGACATAAATCCTTCGGTAAACTAGGCTCGATATTAGTGTCATAAATCGTTTACATGAAAATAACAATTTTGCAACGGAACTACAAGAACATGCAACATTGTATTTCAACTCGTATGGAAATAAATCAACAAACAAAGAGTTTATAACTATTTACCTTTTGAAGCGTGAGTACTAGCTTCACGACTAATACTTCTTGAATGCTTTAGATTGGTCTCGAGAGCTTCACTCGTAGCTCATCTACTTATTCCATGCTTGCCGTGTTTTGGGTCTTCTTCCTCAAAGCTTGCTAAATCTCTTAACCGAAGAACATCGTCTTAGCCAAAGCATGCTACAACTCTTAATTGAAGAACGAATCTTGAGAGCATATGGTGGCTAGTGTTTATCTTTGTGAAGGCCGCTTAAGGCTTCGGATAAAGTCTTATTAATACCCATATCATTATAGGGTTTCTACTAAACTCTAACCATATTGCGGCACTAACTTACTTACCCTTACCAATATTAGATTAGGATATTTATTGGTTCCATACTATATGTGTGTAACCTTATAGGACCTCGATTATTCGTGGCCCTAACCACTAATTAATAGTGGCCTCTAGAAAGACATGTTAACTCCTAACCGTCCCGAATTAATTTTGATAACTCGAGTGTATCACTTCAATAGTACTCATGCGGACTTTGACGGAGGGACATAAATCCTTCGGTAAACTAGGCTCGATATTAGTGTCATAAATCGTTTACATGAAAATAACAATTTTGCAACGGAACTACAAGAACATGCAACATTGTATTTCAACTCGTATGGAAATAAATCAACAAACAAAGAGTTTATAACTATTTACCTTTTGAAGCGTGAGTACTAGCTTCACGACTAATACTTCCTGAATGCTTTAGATTGGTCTCGAGAGCTTCACTCGTAGCTCATCTACTTATTCCATGCTTGCCGTGTTTTGGGTCTTCTTCCTCAAAGCTTGCTAAATCTCTTAACCGAAGAACAGATCGTCTTAGCCAAAGCATGCTACAACTCTTAATTGAAGAACGAATCTTGAGAGCATATGGTGGCTAGTGTTTATCTTTGTGAAGGCCGCTTAAGGCTTCGGATAAAGTCTTATTAATACCCATATCATTATAGGGTTTCTACTAAACTCTAACCATATTGCGGCACTAACTTACTTACCCTTACCAATATTAGATTAGGATATTTATTGGTTCCATACTATATGTGTGTAACCTTATAGGACCTCGCATTATTCGTGGCCCTAACCACTAATTAATAGTGGCCTCTAGAAAGACATGTTAACTCCTAACCGTCCCGAATTAATTTTGATAACTCGAGTGTATCACTTCAATAGTACTCATGCGGACTTTGACGGAGGGACATAAATCCTTCGGTAAACTAGGCTCGATATTAGTGTCATAAATCGTTTACATGAAAATAACAATTTTGCAACGGAACTACAAGAACATGCAACATTGTATTTCAACTCGTATGGAAATAAATCAACAAACAAAGAGTTTATAACTATTTACCTTTTGAAGCGTGAGTACTAGCTTCACGACTAATACTTCTTGAATGCTTTAGATTGGTCTCGAGAGCTTCACTCGTAGCTCATCTACTTATTCCATGCTTGCTGTGTTTTGGGTCTTCTTCCTCAAAGCTTGCTAAATCTCTTAACTGAAGAACATATCGTCTTAGCCAAAGCATGCTACAACTCTTAATTGAAGAACGAATCTTGAGAGCATATGGTGGCTAGTGTTTATCTTTGTGAAGGCCGCTTAAGGCTTCGGATAAAGTCTTATTAATACCCATATCATTATAGGGTTTCTACTAAACTCTAACCATATTGCGGCACTAACTTACTTACCCTTACCAATATTAGATTAGGATATTTATTGGTTCCATACTATATGTGTGTAACCTTATAGGACCTCGATTATTCGTGGCCCTAACCACTAATTAATAGTGGCCTCTAGAAAGACATGTTAACTCCTAACCGTCCCGAATTAATTTTGATAACTCGAGTGTATCACTTCAATAGTACTCATGCGGACTTTGACGGAGGGACATAAATCCTTCGGTAAACTAGGCTCGATATTAGTGTCATAAATCGTTTACATGAAAATAACAATTTTGCAACGGAACTACAAGAACATGCAACATTGTATTTCAACTCGTATGGAAATAAATCAACAAACAAAGAGTTTATAACTATTTACCTTTTGAAGCGTGAGTACTAGCTTCACGACTAATACTTCTTGAATGCTTTAGATTGGTCTCGAGAGCTTCACTCGTAGCTCATCTACTTATTCCATGCTTGCTGTGTTTTGGGTCTTCTTCCTCAAAGCTTGCTAAATCTCTTAACTGAAGAACATATCGTCTTAGCCAAAGCATGCTACAACTCTTAATTGAAGAACGAATCTTGAGAGCATATGGTGGCTAGTGTTTATCTTTGTGAAGGCCGCTTAAGGCTTCGGATAAAGTCTTATTAATACCCATATCATTATAGGGTTTCTACTAAACTCTAACCATATTGCGGCACTAACTTACTTACCCTTACCAATATTAGATTAGGATATTTATTGGTTCCATACTATATGTGTGTAACCTTATAGGACCTCGGATTATTCGTGGCCCTAACCACTAATTAATAGTGGCCTCTAGAAAGACATGTTAACTCCTAACCGTCCCGAATTAATTTTGATAACTCGAGTGTATCACTTCAATAGTACTCATGCGGACTTTGACGGAGGGACATAAATCCTTCGGTAAACTAGGCTCGATATTAGTGTCATAAATCGTTTACATGAAAATAACAATTTTGCAACGGAACTACAAGAACATGCAACATTGTATTTCAACTCGTATGGAAATAAATCAACAAACAAAGAGTTTATAACTATTTACCTTTTGAAGCGTGAGTACTAGCTTCACGACTAATACTTCTTGAATGCTTTAGATTGGTCTCGAGAGCTTCACTCGTAGCTCATCTACTTATTCCATGCTTGCCGTGTTTTGGGTCTTCTTCCTCAAAGCTTGCTAAATCTCTTAACCGAAGAACAGATCGTCTTAGCCAAAGCATGCTACAACTCTTAATTGAAGAACGAATCTTGAGAGCATATGGTGGCTAGTGTTTATCTTTGTGAAGGCCGCTTAAGGCTTCGGATAAAGTCTTATTAATACCCATATCATTATAGGGTTTCTACTAAACTCTAACCATATTGCGGCACTAACTTACTTACCCTTACCAATATTAGATTAGGATATTTATTGGTTCCATACTATATGTGTGTAACCTTATAGGACCTCGATTATTCGTGGCCCTAACCACTAATTAATAGTGGCCTCTAGAAAGACATGTTAACTCCTAACCGTCCCGAATTAATTTTGATAACTCGAGTGTATCACTTCAATAGTACTCATGCGGACTTTGACGGAGGGACATAAATCCTTCGGTAAACTAGGCTCGATATTAGTGTCATAAATCGTTTACATGAAAATAACAATTTTGCAACGGAACTACAAGAACATGCAACATTGTATTTCAACTCGTATGGAAATAAATCAACAAACAAAGAGTTTATAACTATTTACCTTTTGAAGCGTGAGTACTAGCTTCACGACTAATACTTCTTGAATGCTTTAGATTGGTCTCGAGAGCTTCACTCGTAGCTCATCTACTTATTCCATGCTTGCCGTGTTTTGGGTCTTCTTCCTCAAAGCTTGCTAAATCTCTTAACTGAAGAACATATCGTCTTAGCCAAAGCATGCTACAACTCTTAATTGAAGAACGAATCTTGAGAGCATATGGTGGCTAGTGTTTATCTTTGTGAAGGCCGCTTAAGGCTTCGGATAAAGTCTTATTAATACCCATATCATTATAGGGTTTCTACTAAACTCTAACCATATTGCGGCACTAACTTACTTACCCTTACCAATATTAGATTAGGATATTTATTGGTTCCATACTATATGTGTGTAACCTTATAGGACCTCGGATTATTCGTGGCCCTAACCACTAATTAATAGTGGCCTCTAGAAAGACATGTTAACTCCTAACCGTCCCGAATTAATTTTGATAACTCGAGTGTATCACTTCAATAGTACTCATGCGGACTTTGACGGAGGGACATAAATCCTTCGGTAAACTAGGCTCGATATTAGTGTCATAAATCGTTTACATGAAAATAACAATTTTGCAACGGAACTACAAGAACATGCAACATTGTATTTCAACTCGTATGGAAATAAATCAACAAACAAAGAGTTTATAACTATTTACCTTTTGAAGCGTGAGTACTAGCTTCACGACTAATACTTCTTGAATGCTTTAGATTGGTCTCGAGAGCTTCACTCGTAGCTCATCTACTTATTCCATGCTTGCTGTGTTTTGGGTCTTCTTCCTCAAAGCTTGCTAAATCTCTTAACTGAAGAACATATCGTCTTAGCCAAAGCATGCTACAACTCTTAATTGAAGAACGAATCTTGAGAGCATATGGTGGCTAGTGTTTATCTTTGTGAAGGCCGCTTAAGGCTTCGGATAAAGTCTTATTAATACCCATATCATTATAGGGTTTCTACTAAACTCTAACCATATTGCGGCACTAACTTACTTACCCTTACCAATATTAGATTAGGATATTTATTGGTTCCATACTATATGTGTGTAACCTTATAGGACCTCGGATTATTCGTGGCCCTAACCACTAATTAATAGTGGCCTCTAGAAAGACATGTTAACTCCTAACCGTCCCGAATTAATTTTGATAACTCGAGTGTATCACTTCAATAGTACTCATGCGGACTTTGACGGAGGGACATAAATCCTTCGGTAAACTAGGCTCGATATTAGTGTCATAAATCGTTTACATGAAAATAACAATTTTGCAACGGAACTACAAGAACATGCAACATTGTATTTCAACTCGTATGGAAATAAATCAACAAACAAAGAGTTTATAACTATTTACCTTTTGAAGCGTGAGTACTAGCTTCACGACTAATACTTCTTGAATGCTTTAGATTGGTCTCGAGAGCTTCACTCGTAGCTCATCTACTTATTCCATGCTTGCTGTGTTTTGGGTCTTCTTCCTCAAAGCTTGCTAAATCTCTTAACTGAAGAACATATCGTCTTAGCCAAAGCATGCTACAACTCTTAATTGAAGAACGAATCTTGAGAGCATATGGTGGCTAGTGTTTATCTTTGTGAAGGCCGCTTAAGGCTTCGGATAAAGTCTTATTAATACCCATATCATTATAGGGTTTCTACTAAACTCTAACCATATTGCGGCACTAACTTACTTACCCTTACCAATATTAGATTAGGATATTTATTGGTTCCATACTATATGTGTGTAACCTTATAGGACCTCGGATTATTCGTGGCCCTAACCACTAATTAATAGTGGCCTCTAGAAAGACATGTTAACTCCTAACCGTCCCGAATTAATTTTGATAACTCGAGTGTATCACTTCAATAGTACTCATGCGGACTTTGACGGAGGGACATAAATCCTTCGGTAAACTAGGCTCGATATTAGTGTCATAAATCGTTTACATGAAAATAACAATTTTGCAACGGAACTACAAGAACATGCAACATTGTATTTCAACTCGTATGGAAATAAATCAACAAACAAAGAGTTTATAACTATTTACCTTTTGAAGCGTGAGTACTAGCTTCACGACTAATACTTCTTGAATGCTTTAGATTGGTCTCGAGAGCTTCACTCGTAGCTCATCTACTTATTCCATGCTTGCTGTGTTTTGGGTCTTCTTCCTCAAAGCTTGCTAAATCTCTTAACTGAAGAACATATCGTCTTAGCCAAAGCATGCTACAACTCTTAATTGAAGAACGAATCTTGAGAGCATATGGTGGCTAGTGTTTATCTTTGTGAAGGCCGCTTAAGGCTTCGGATAAAGTCTTATTAATACCCATATCATTATAGGGTTTCTACTAAACTCTAACCATATTGCGGCACTAACTTACTTACCCTTACCAATATTAGATTAGGATATTTATTGGTTCCATACTATATGTGTGTAACCTTATAGGACCTCGGATTATTCGTGGCCCTAACCACTAATTAATAGTGGCCTCTAGAAAGACATGTTAACTCCTAACCGTCCCGAATTAATTTTGATAACTCGAGTGTATCACTTCAATAGTACTCATGCGGACTTTGACGGAGGGACATAAATCCTTCGGTAAACTAGGCTCGATATTAGTGTCATAAATCGTTTACATGAAAATAACAATTTTGCAACGGAACTACAAGAACATGCAACATTGTATTTCAACTCGTATGGAAATAAATCAACAAACAAAGAGTTTATAACTATTTACCTTTTGAAGCGTGAGTACTAGCTTCACGACTAATACTTCTTGAATGCTTTAGATTGGTCTCGAGAGCTTCACTCGTAGCTCATCTACTTATTCCATGCTTGCTGTGTTTTGGGTCTTCTTCCTCAAAGCTTGCTAAATCTCTTAACTGAAGAACATATCGTCTTAGCCAAAGCATGCTACAACTCTTAATTGAAGAACGAATCTTGAGAGCATATGGTGGCTAGTGTTTATCTTTGTGAAGGCCGCTTAAGGCTTCGGATAAAGTCTTATTAATACCCATATCATTATAGGGTTTCTACTAAACTCTAACCATATTGCGGCACTAACTTACTTACCCTTACCAATATTAGATTAGGATATTTATTGGTTCCATACTATATGTGTGTAACCTTATAGGACCTCAGATTATTCGTGGCCCTAACCACTAATTAATAGTGGCCTCTAGAAAGACATGTTAACTCCTAACCGTCCTGAATTAATTTTGATAACTCGAGTGTATCACTTCAATAGTACTCATGCGGACTTTGACGGAGGGACATAAATCCTTCGGTAAACTAGGCTCTGATATTAGTGTCATAAATCGTTTACATGAAAATAACAATTTTGCAACGGAACTACAAGAACATGCAACATTGTATTTCAACTCGTATGGAAATAAATCAACAAACAAAGAGTTTATAACTATTTACCTTTTGAAGCGTGAGTACTAGCTTCACGACTAATACTTCTTGAATGCTTTAGATTGGTCTCGAGAGCTTCACTCGTAGCTCATCTACTTATTCCATGCTTGCTGTGTTTTGGGTCTTCTTCCTCAAAGCTTGCTAAATCTCTTAACTGAAGAACAGATCGTCTTAGCCAAAGCATGCTACAACTCTTAATTGAAGAACGAATCTTGAGAGCATATGGTGGCTAGTGTTTATCTTTGTGAAGGCCGCTTAAGGCTTCGGATAAAGTCTTATTAATACCCATATCATTATAGGGTTTCTACTAAACTCTAACCATATTGCGGCACTAACTTACTTACCCTTACCAATATTAGATTAGGATATTTATTGGTTCCATACTATATGTGTGTAACCTTATAGGACCTCGGATTATTCGTGGCCCTAACCACTAATTAATAGTGGCCTCTAGAAAGACATGTTAACTCCTAACCGTCCCGAATTAATTTTGATAACTCGAGTGTATCACTTCAATAGTACTCATGCGGACTTTGACGGAGGGACATAAATCCTTCGGTAAACTAGGCTCGATATTAGTGTCATAAATCGTTTACATGAAAATAACAATTTTGCAACGGAACTACAAGAACATGCAACATTGTATTTCAACTCGTATGGAAATAAATCAACAAACAAAGAGTTTATAACTATTTACCTTTTGAAGCGTGAGTACTAGCTTCACGACTAATACTTCTTGAATGCTTTAGATTGGTCTCGAGAGCTTCACTCGTAGCTCATCTACTTATTCCATGCTTGCTGTGTTTTGGGTCTTCTTCCTCAAAGCTTGCTAAATCTCTTAACTGAAGAACAGATCGTCTTAGCCAAAGCATGCTACAACTCTTAATTGAAGAACGAATCTTGAGAGCATATGGTGGCTAGTGTTTATCTTTGTGAAGGCCGCTTAAGGCTTCGGATAAAGTCTTATTAATACCCATATCATTATAGGGTTTCTACTAAACTCTAACCATATTGCGGCACTAACTTACTTACCCTTACCAATATTAGATTAGGATATTTATTGGTTCCATACTATATGTGTGTAACCTTATAGGACCTCGGATTATTCGTGGCCCTAACCACTAATTAATAGTGGCCTCTAGAAAGACATGTTAACTCCTAACCGTCCCGAATTAATTTTGATAACTCGAGTGTATCACTTCAATAGTACTCATGCGGACTTTGACGGAGGGACATAAATCCTTCGGTAAACTAGGCTCGATATTAGTGTCATAAATCGTTTACATGAAAATAACAATTTTGCAACGGAACTACAAGAACATGCAACATTGTATTTCAACTCGTATGGAAATAAATCAACAAACAAAGAGTTTATAACTATTTACCTTTTGAAGCGTGAGTACTAGCTTCACGACTAATACTTCTTGAATGCTTTAGATTGGTCTCGAGAGCTTCACTCGTAGCTCATCTACTTATTCCATGCTTGCTGTGTTTTGGGTCTTCTTCCTCAAAGCTTGCTAAATCTCTTAACTGAAGAACATATCGTCTTAGCCAAAGCATGCTACAACTCTTAATTGAAGAACGAATCTTGAGAGCATATGGTGGCTAGTGTTTATCTTTGTGAAGGCCGCTTAAGGCTTCGGATAAAGTCTTATTAATACCCATATCATTATAGGGTTTCTACTAAACTCTAACCATATTGCGGCACTAACTTACTTACCCTTACCAATATTAGATTAGGATATTTATTGGTTCCATACTATATGTGTGTAACCTTATAGGACCTCGGATTATTCGTGGCCCTAACCACTAATTAATAGTGGCCTCTAGAAAGACATGTTAACTCCTAACCGTCCCGAATTAATTTTGATAACTCGAGTGTATCACTTCAATAGTACTCATGCGGACTTTGACGGAGGGACATAAATCCTTCGGTAAACTAGGCTCGATATTAGTGTCATAAATCGTTTACATGAAAATAACAATTTTGCAACGGAACTACAAGAACATGCAACATTGTATTTCAACTCGTATGGAAATAAATCAACAAACAAAGAGTTTATAACTATTTACCTTTTGAAGCGTGAGTACTAGCTTCACGACTAATACTTCTTGAATGCTTTAGATTGGTCTCGAGAGCTTCACTCGTAGCTCATCTACTTATTCCATGCTTGCTGTGTTTTGGGTCTTCTTCCTCAAAGCTTGCTAAATCTCTTAACTGAAGAACATATCGTCTTAGCCAAAGCATGCTACAACTCTTAATTGAAGAACGAATCTTGAGAGCATATGGTGGCTAGTGTTTATCTTTGTGAAGGCCGCTTAAGGCTTCGGATAAAGTCTTATTAATACCCATATCATTATAGGGTTTCTACTAAACTCTAACCATATTGCGGCACTAACTTACTTACCCTTACCAATATTAGATTAGGATATTTATTGGTTCCATACTATATGTGTGTAACCTTATAGGACCTCGGATTATTCGTGGCCCTAACCACTAATTAATAGTGGCCTCTAGAAAGACATGTTAACTCCTAACCGTCCCGAATTAATTTTGATAACTCGAGTGTATCACTTCAATAGTACTCATGCGGACTTTGACGGAGGGACATAAATCCTTCGGTAAACTAGGCTCGATATTAGTGTCATAAATCGTTTACATGAAAATAACAATTTTGCAACGGAACTACAAGAACATGCAACATTGTATTTCAACTCGTATGGAAATAAATCAACAAACAAAGAGTTTATAACTATTTACCTTTTGAAGCGTGAGTACTAGCTTCACGACTAATACTTCTTGAATGCTTTAGATTGGTCTCGAGAGCTTCACTCGTAGCTCATCTACTTATTCCATGCTTGCTGTGTTTTGGGTCTTCTTCCTCAAAGCTTGCTAAATCTCTTAACTGAAGAACGGATCGTCTTAGCCAAAGCATGCTACAACTCTTAATTGAAGAACGAATCTTGAGAGCATATGGTGGCTAGTGTTTATCTTTGTGAAGGCCGCTTAAGGCTTCGGATAAAGTCTTATTAATACCCATATCATTATAGGGTTTCTACTAAACTCTAACCATATTGCGGCACTAACTTACTTACCCTTACCAATATTAGATTAGGATATTTATTGGTTCCATACTATATGTGTGTAACCTTATAGGACCTCGGATTATTCGTGGCCCTAACCACTAATTAATAGTGGCCTCTAGAAAGACATGTTAACTCCTAACCGTCCCGAATTAATTTTGATAACTCGAGTGTATCACTTCAATAGTACTCATGCGGACTTTGACGGAGGGACATAAATCCTTCGGTAAACTAGGCTCGATATTAGTGTCATAAATCGTTTACATGAAAATAACAATTTTGCAACGGAACTACAAGAACATGCAACATTGTATTTCAACTCGTATGGAAATAAATCAACAAACAAAGAGTTTATAACTATTTACCTTTTGAAGCGTGAGTACTAGCTTCACGACTAATACTTCTTGAATGCTTTAGATTGGTCTCGAGAGCTTCACTCGTAGCTCATCTACTTATTCCATGCTTGCTGTGTTTTGGGTCTTCTTCCTCAAAGCTTGCTAAATCTCTTAACTGAAGAACATATCGTCTTAGCCAAAGCATGCTACAACTCTTAATTGAAGAACGAATCTTGAGAGCATATGGTGGCTAGTGTTTATCTTTGTGAAGGCCGCTTAAGGCTTCGGATAAAGTCTTATTAATACCCATATCATTATAGGGTTTCTACTAAACTCTAACCATATTGCGGCACTAACTTACTTACCCTTACCAATATTAGATTAGGATATTTATTGGTTCCATACTATATGTGTGTAACCTTATAGGACCTCAGATTATTCGTGGCCCTAACCACTAATTAATAATGGCCTCTAGAAAGACATGTTAACTCCTAACCGTCCTGAATTAATTTTGATAACTCGAGTGTATCACTTCAATAGTACTCCTGCGGACTTTGACGGAGGGACATAAATCCTTCGGTAAACTAGGCTCGATATTAGTGTCATAAATCGTTTACATGAAAATAACAATTTTGCAACGGAACTACAAGAACATGCAACATTGTATTTCAACTCGTATGGAAATAAATCAACAAACAAAGAGTTTATAACTATTTACCTTTTGAAGCGTGAGTACTAGCTTCACGACTAATACTTCTTGAATGCTTTAGATTGGTCTCGAGAGCTTCACTCGTAGCTCATCTACTTATTCCATGCTTGCTGTGTTTTGGGTCTTCTTCCTCAAAGCTTGCTAAATCTCTTAACTGAAGAACAGATCGTCTTAGCCAAAGCATGCTACAACTCTTAATTGAAGAACGAATCTTGAGAGCATATGGTGGCTAGTGTTTATCTTTGTGAAGGCCGCTTAAGGCTTCGGATAAAGTCTTATTAATACCCATATCATTATAGGGTTTCTACTAAACTCTAACCATATTGCGGCACTAACTTACTTACCCTTACCAATATTAGATTAGGATATTTATTGGTTCCATACTATATGTGTGTAACCTTATAGGACCTCGGATTATTCATGGCCCTAACCACTAATTAATAGTGGCCTCTAGAAAGACATGTTAACTCCTAACCGTCCCGAATTAATTTTGATAACTCGAGTGTATCACTTCAATAGTACTCATGCGGACTTTGACGGAGGGACATAAATCCTTCGGTAAACTAGGCTCGATATTAGTGTCATAAATCGTTTACATGAAAATAACAATTTTGCAACGGAACTACAAGAACATGCAACATTGTATTTCAACTCGTATGGAAATAAATCAACAAACAAAGAGTTTATAACTATTTACCTTTTGAAGCGTGAGTACTAGCTTCACGACTAATACTTCTTGAATGCTTTAGATTGGTCTCGAGAGCTTCACTCGTAGCTCATCTACTTATTCCATGCTTGCTGTGTTTTGGGTCTTCTTCCTCAAAGCTTGCTAAATCTCTTAACTGAAGAACAGATCGTCTTAGCCAAAGCATGCTACAACTCTTAATTGAAGAACGAATCTTGAGAGCATATGGTGGCTAGTGTTTATCTTTGTGAAGGCCGCTTAAGGCTTCGGATAAAGTCTTATTAATACCCATATCATTATAGGGTTTCTACTAAACTCTAACCATATTGCGGCACTAACTTACTTACCCTTACCAATATTAGATTAGGATATTTATTGGTTCCATACTATATGTGTGTAACCTTATAGGACCTCGGATTATTCGTGGCCCTAACCACTAATTAATAGTGGCCTCTAGAAAGACATGTTAACTCCTAACCGTCCCGAATTAATTTTGATAACTCGAGTGTATCACTTCAATAGTACTCATGCGGACTTTGACGGAGGGACATAAATCCTTCGGTAAACTAGGCTCGATATTAGTGTCATAAATCGTTTACATGAAAATAACAATTTTGCAACGGAACTACAAGAACATGCAACATTGTATTTCAACTCGTATGGAAATAAATCAACAAACAAAGAGTTTATAACTATTTACCTTTTGAAGCGTGAGTACTAGCTTCACGACTAATACTTCTTGAATGCTTTAGATTGGTCTCGAGAGCTTCACTCGTAGCTCATCTACTTATTCCATGCTTGCTGTGTTTTGGGTCTTCTTCCTCAAAGCTTGCTAAATCTCTTAACTGAAGAACAGATCGTCTTAGCCAAAGCATGCTACAACTCTTAATTGAAGAACGAATCTTGAGAGCATATGGTGGCTAGTGTTTATCTTTGTGAAGGCCGCTTAAGGCTTCGGATAAAGTCTTATTAATACCCATATCATTATAGGGTTTCTACTAAACTCTAACCATATTGCGGCACTAACTTACTTACCCTTACCAATATTAGATTAGGATATTTATTGGTTCCATACTATATGTGTGTAACCTTATAGGACCTCGCATTATTCGTGGCCCTAACCACTAATTAATAGTGGCCTCTAGAAAGACATGTTAACTCCTAACCGTCCCGAATTAATTTTGATAACTCGAGTGTATCACTTCAATAGTACTCATGCGGACTTTGACGGAGGGACATAAATCCTTCGGTAAACTAGGCTCGATATTAGTGTCATAAATCGTTTACATGAAAATAACAATTTTGCAACGGAACTACAAGAACATGCAACATTGTATTTCAACTCGTATGGAAATAAATCAACAAACAAAGAGTTTATAACTATTTACCTTTTGAAGCGTGAGTACTAGCTTCACGACTAATACTTCTTGAATGCTTTAGATTGGTCTCGAGAGCTTCACTCGTAGCTCATCTACTTATTCCATGCTTGCTGTGTTTTGGGTCTTCTTCCTCAAAGCTTGCTAAATCTCTTAACTGAAGAACGGATCGTCTTAGCCAAAGCATGCTACAACTCTTAATTGAAGAACGAATCTTGAGAGCATATGGTGGCTAGTGTTTATCTTTGTGAAGGCCGCTTAAGGCTTCGGATAAAGTCTTATTAATACCCATATCATTATAGGGTTTCTACTAAACTCTAACCATATTGCGGCACTAACTTACTTACCCTTACCAATATTAGATTAGGATATTTATTGGTTCCATACTATATGTGTGTAACCTTATAGGACCTCGGATTATTCGTGGCCCTAACCACTAATTAATAGTGGCCTCTAGAAAGACATGTTAACTCCTAACCGTCCCGAATTAATTTTGATAACTCGAGTGTATCACTTCAATAGTACTCATGCGGACTTTGACGGAGGGACATAAATCCTTCGGTAAACTAGGCTCGATATTAGTGTCATAAATCGTTTACATGAAAATAACAATTTTGCAACGGAACTACAAGAACATGCAACATTGTATTTCAACTCGTATGGAAATAAATCAACAAACAAAGAGTTTATAACTATTTACCTTTTGAAGCGTGAGTACTAGCTTCACGACTAATACTTCTTGAATGCTTTAGATTGGTCTCGAGAGCTTCACTCGTAGCTCATCTACTTATTCCATGCTTGCTGTGTTTTGGGTCTTCTTCCTCAAAGCTTGCTAAATCTCTTAACTGAAGAACGGATCGTCTTAGCCAAAGCATGCTACAACTCTTAATTGAAGAACGAATCTTGAGAGCATATGGTGGCTAGTGTTTATCTTTGTGAAGGCCGCTTAAGGCTTCGGATAAAGTCTTATTAATACCCATATCACTATAGGGTTTCTACTAAACTCTAACCATATTGGGGCACTAACTTACTTACCCTTACCAATATTAGATTAGGATATTTATTGGTTCCATACTATATGTGTGTAACCTTATAGGACCTCGGATTATCCGTGGCCCTAACCACTAATTAATAGTGGCCTCTAGAAAGACATGTTAACTCCTAACCGTCCCGAATTAATTTTGATAACTCGAGTGTATCACTTCAATAGTACTCATGCGGACTTTGACGGAGGGACATAAATCCTTCGGTAAACTAGGCTCGATATTAGTGTCATAAATCGTTTACATGAAAATAACAATTTTGCAACGGAACTACAAGAACATGCAACATTGTATTTCAACTCGTATGGAAATAAATCAACAAACAAAGAGTTTATAACTATTTACCTTTTGAAGCGTGAGTACTAGCTTCACGACTAATACTTCTTGAATGCTTTAGATTGGTCTCGAGAGCTTCACTCGTAGCTCATCTACTTATTCCATGCTTGCTGTGTTTTGGGTCTTCTTCCTCAAAGCTTGCTAAATCTCTTAACTGAAGAACGGATCGTCTTAGCCAAACCATGCTACAACTCTTAATTGAAGAACGAATCTTGAGAGCATATGGTGGCTAGTGTTTATCTTTGTGAAGGCCGCTTAAGGCTTCGGATAAAGTCTTATTAATACCCATATCACTATAGGGTTTCTACTAAACTCTAACCATATTGGGGCACTAACTTACTTACCCTTACCAATATTAGATTAGGATATTTATTGGTTCCATACTATATGTGTGTAACCTTATAGGACCTCGGATTATCCGTGGCCCTAACCACTAATTAATAGTGGCCTCTAGAAAGACATGTTAACTCCTAACCGTCTCGAATTAATTTTGATAACTCGAGTGTATCACTTCAATAGTACTCATGCGGACTTTGACGGAGGGACATAAATCCTTCGGTAAACTAGGCTCGATATTAGTGTCATAAATCGTTTACATGAAAATAACAATTTTGCAACGGAACTACAAGAACATGCAACATTGTATTTCAACTCGTATGGAAATAAATCAACAAACAAAGAGTTTATAACTATTTACCTTTTGAAGCGTGAGTACTAGCTTCACGACTAATACTTCTTGAATGCTTTAGATTGGTCTCGAGAGCTTCACTCGTAGCTCATCTACTTATTCCATGCTTGCTGTGTTTTGGGTCTTCTTCCTCAAAGCTTGCTAAATCTCTTAACTGAAGAACGATCGTCTTAGCCAAACCATGCTACAACTCTTAATTGAAGAACGAATCTTGAGAGCATATGGTGGCTAGTGTTTATCTTTGTGAAGGCCGCTTAAGGCTTCGGATAAAGTCTTATTAATACCCATATCACTATAGGGTTTCTACTAAACTCTAACCATATTGGGGCACTAACTTACTTACCCTTACCAATATTAGATTAGGATATTTATTGGTTCCATACTATATGTGTGTAACCTTATAGGACCTCGGATTATCCGTGGCCCTAACCACTAATTAATAGTGGCCTCTAGAAAGACATGTTAACTCCTAACCGTCCCGAATTAATTTTGATAACTCGAGTGTATCACTTCAATAGTACTCATGCGGACTTTGACGGAGGGACATAAATCCTTCGGTAAACTAGGCTCGATATTAGTGTCATAAATCGTTTACATGAAAATAACAATTTTGCAACGGAACTACAAGAACATGCAACATTGTATTTCAACTCGTATGGAAATAAATCAACAAACAAAGAGTTTATAACTATTTACCTTTTGAAGCGTGAGTACTAGCTTCACGACTAATACTTCTTGAATGCTTTAGATTGGTCTCGAGAGCTTCACTCGTAGCTCATCTACTTATTCCATGCTTGCTTTGTGTTTTGGGTCTTCTTCCTCAAAGCTTGCTAAATCTCTTAACCGAAGAACGGATCGTCTTAGCCAAAGCATGCTACAACTCTTAATTGAAGAACGAATCTTGAGAGCATATGGTGGCTAGTGTTTATCTTTGTGAAGGCCGCTTAAGGCTTCGGATAAAGTCTTATTAATACCCATATCACTATAGGGTTTCTACTAAACTCTAACCATATTGCGGCACTAACTTACTTACCCTTACCAATATTAGATTAGGATATTTATTGGTTCCATACTATATGTGTGTAACCTTATAGGACCTCAGATTATCCGTGGCCCTAACCACTAATTAATAGTGGCCTCTAGAAAGACATGTTAACTCCTAACCGTCTGAATTAATTTTGATAACTCGAGTGTATCACTTCAATAGTACTCATGCGGACTTTGACGGAGGGACATAAATCCTTCGGTAAACTAGGCTCGATATTAGTGTCATAAATCGTTTACATGAAAATAACAATTTTGCAACGGAACTACAAGAACATGCAACATTGTATTTCAACTCGTATGGAAATAAATCAACAAACAAAGAGTTTATAACTATTTACCTTTTGAAGCGTGAGTACTAGCTTCACGACTAATACTTCTTGAATGCTTTAGATTGGTCTCGAGAGCTTCACTCGTAGCTCATCTACTTATTCCATGCTTGCTGTGTTTTGGGTCTTCTTCCTCAAAGCTTGCTAAATCTCTTAACTGAAGAACGGATCGTCTTAGCCAAACCATGCTACAACTCTTAATTGAAGAACGAATCTTGAGAGCATATGGTGGCTAGTGTTTATCTTTGTGAAGGCCGCTTAAGGCTTCGGATAAAGTCTTATTAATACCCATATCACTATAGGGTTTCTACTAAACTCTAACCATATTGGGGCACTAACTTACTTACCCTTACCAATATTAGATTAGGATATTTATTGGTTCCATACTATATGTGTGTAACCTTATAGGACCTCGGATTATCCGTGGCCCTAACCACTAATTAATAGTGGCCTCTAGAAAGACATGTTAACTCCTAACCGTCCTGAATTAATTTTGATAACTCGAGTCTATCACTTCAATAGTACTCATGCGGACTTTGACGGAGGGACATAAATCCTTCGGTAAACTAGGCTCTGATATTAGTGTCATAAATCGTTTACATGAAAATAACAATTTTGCAACGGAACTACAAGAACATGCAACATTGTATTTCAACTCGTATGGAAATAAATCAACAAACAAAGAGTTTATAACTATTTACCTTTTGAAGCGTGAGTACTAGCTTCACGACTAATACTTCTTGAATGCTTTAGATTGGTCTCGAGAGCTTCACTCGTAGCTCATCTACTTATTCCATGCTTGCTGTGTTTTGGGTCTTCTTCCTCAAAGCTTGCTAAATCTCTTAAGCGAAGAACGGATCGTCTTAGCCAAACCATGCTACAACTCTTAATTGAAGAACGAATCTTGAGAGCATATGGTGGCTAGTGTTTATCTTTGTGAAGGCCGCTTAAGGCTTCGGATAAAGTCTTATTAATACCCATATCACTATAGGGTTTCTACTAAACTCTAACCATATTGGGGCACTAACTTACTTACCCTTACCAATATTAGATTAGGATATTTATTGGTTCCATACTATATGTGTGTAACCTTATAGGACCTCGGATTATCCGTGGCCCTAACCACTAATTAATAGTGGCCTCTAGAAAGACATGTTAACTCCTAACCGTCCCGAATTAATTTTGATAACTCGAGTGTATCACTTCAATAGTACTCATGCGGACTTTGACGGAGGGACATAAATCCTTCGGTAAACTAGGCTCGATATTAGTGTCATAAATCGTTTACATGAAAATAACAATTTTGCAACGGAACTACAAGAACATGCAACATTGTATTTCAACTCGTATGGAAATAAATCAACAAACAAAGAGTTTATAACTATTTACCTTTTGAAGCGTGAGTACTAGCTTCACGACTAATACTTCTTGAATGCTTTAGATTGGTCTCGAGAGCTTCACTCGTAGCTCATCTACTTATTCCATGCTTGCTGTGTTTTGGGTCTTCTTCCTCAAAGCTTGCTAAATCTCTTAACTGAAGAACGGATCGTCTTAGCCAAACCATGCTACAACTCTTAATTGAAGAACGAATCTTGAGAGCATATGGTGGCTAGTGTTTATCTTTGTGAAGGCCGCTTAAGGCTTCGGATAAAGTCTTATTAATACCCATATCACTATAGGGTTTCTACTAAACTCTAACCATATTGGGGCACTAACTTACTTACCCTTACCAATATTAGATTAGGATATTTATTGGTTCCATACTATATGTGTGTAACCTTATAGGACCTCGGATTATCCGTGGCCCTAACCACTAATTAATAGTGGCCTCTAGAAAGACATGTTAACTCCTAACCGTCTGAATTAATTTTGATAACTCGAGTGTATCACTTCAATAGTACTCATGCGGACTTTGACGGAGGGACATAAATCCTTCGGTAAACTAGGCTCGATATTAGTGTCATAAATCGTTTACATGAAAATAACAATTTTGCAACGGAACTACAAGAACATGCAACATTGTATTTCAACTCGTATGGAAATAAATCAACAAACAAAGAGTTTATAACTATTTACCTTTTGAAGCGTGAGTACTAGCTTCACGACTAATACTTCTTGAATGCTTTAGATTGGTCTCGAGAGCTTCACTCGTAGCTCATCTACTTATTCCATGCTTGCTGTGTTTTGGGTCTTCTTCCTCAAAGCTTGCTAAATCTCTTAACTGAAGAACGGATCGTCTTAGCCAAACCATGCTACAACTCTTAATTGAAGAACGAATCTTGAGAGCATATGGTGGCTAGTGTTTATCTTTGTGAAGGCCGCTTAAGGCTTCGGATAAAGTCTTATTAATACCCATATCACTATAGGGTTTCTACTAAACTCTAACCATATTGGGGCACTAACTTACTTACCCTTACCAATATTAGATTAGGATATTTATTGGTTCCATACTATATGTGTGTAACCTTATAGGACCTCGGATTATCCGTGGCCCTAACCACTAATTAATAGTGGCCTCTAGAAAGACATGTTAACTCCTAACCGTCTGAATTAATTTTGATAACTCGAGTGTATCACTTCAATAGTACTCATGCGGACTTTGACGGAGGGACATAAATCCTTCGGTAAACTAGGCTCGATATTAGTGTCATAAATCGTTTACATGAAAATAACAATTTTGCAACGGAACTACAAGAACATGCAACATTGTATTTCAACTCGTATGGAAATAAATCAACAAACAAAGAGTTTATAACTATTTACCTTTTGAAGCGTGAGTACTAGCTTCACGACTAATACTTCTTGAATGCTTTAGATTGGTCTCGAGAGCTTCACTCGTAGCTCATCTACTTATTCCATGCTTGCTGTGTTTTGGGTCTTCTTCCTCAAAGCTTGCTAAATCTCTTAACTGAAGAACAGATCGTCTTAGCCAAACCATGCTACAACTCTTAATTGAAGAACGAATCTTGAGAGCATATGGTGGCTAGTGTTTATCTTTGTGAAGGCCGCTTAAGGCTTCGGATAAAGTCTTATTAATACCCATATCACTATAGGGTTTCTACTAAACTCTAACCATATTGGGGCACTAACTTACTTACCCTTACCAATATTAGATTAGGATATTTATTGGTTCCATACTATATGTGTGTAACCTTATAGGACCTCGAGATTATCCGTGGCCCTAACCACTAATTAATAGTGGCCTCTAGAAAGACATGTTAACTCCTAACCGTCCCGAATTAATTTTGATAACTCGAGTCTATCACTTCAATAGTACTCATGCGGACTTTGACGGAGGGACATAAATCCTTCGGTAAACTTGGCTCGATATTAGTGTCATAAATCGTTTACATGAAAATAACAATTTTGCAACGGAACTACAAGAACATGCAACATTGTATTTCAACTCGTATGGAAATAAATCAACAAACAAAGAGTTTATAACTATTTACCTTTTGAAGCGTGAGTACTAGCTTCACGACTAATACTTCTTGAATGCTTTAGATTGGTCTCGAGAGCTTCACTCGTAGCTCATCTACTTATTCCATGCTTGCTTGTGTTTTGGGTCTTCTTCCTCAAAGCTTGCTAAATCTCTTAACCGAAGAACGGATCGTCTTAGCCAAACCATGCTACAACTCTTAATTGAAGAACGAATCTTGAGAGCATATGGTGGCTAGTGTTTATCTTTGTGAAGGCCGCTTAAGGCTTCGGATAAAGTCTTATTAATACCCATATCACTATAGGGTTTCTACTAAACTCTAACCATATTGGGGCACTAACTTACTTACCCTTACCAATATTAGATTAGGATATTTATTGGTTCCATACTATATGTGTGTAACCTTATAGGACCTCGGATTATTCGTGGCCCTAACCACTAATTAATAGTGGCCTCTAGAAAGACATGTTAACTCCTAACCGTCCCGAATTAATTTTGATAACTCGAGTGTATCACTTCAATAGTACTCATGCGGACTTTGACGGAGGGACATAAATCCTTCGGTAAACTAGGCTCGATATTAGTGTCATAAATCGTTTACATGAAAATAACAATTTTGCAACGGAACTACAAGAACATGCAACATTGTATTTCAACTCGTATGGAAATAAATCAACAAACAAAGAGTTTATAACTATTTACCTTTTGAAGCGTGAGTACTAGCTTCACGACTAATACTTCTTGAATGCTTTAGATTGGTCTCGAGAGCTTCACTCGTAGCTCATCTACTTATTCCATGCTTGCTGTGTTTTGGGTCTTCTTCCTCAAAGCTTGCTAAATCTCTTAACTGAAGAACAGATCGTCTTAGCCAAAGCATGCTACAACTCTTAATTGAAGAACGAATCTTGAGAGCATATGGTGGCTAGTGTTTATCTTTGTGAAGGCCGCTTAAGGCTTCGGATAAAGTCTTATTAATACCCATATCACTATAGGGTTTCTACTAAACTCTAACCATATTGGGGCACTAACTTACTTACCCTTACCAATATTAGATTAGGATATTTATTGGTTCCATACTATATGTGTGTAACCTTATAGGACCTCGGATTATCCGTGGCCCTAACCACTAATTAATAGTGGCCTCTAGAAAGACATGTTAACTCCTAACCGTCCCGAATTAATTTTGATAACTCGAGTGTATCACTTCAATAGTACTCATGCGGACTTTGACGGAGGGACATAAATCCTTCGGTAAACTAGGCTCGATATTAGTGTCATAAATCGTTTACATGAAAATAACAATTTTGCAACGGAACTACAAGAACATGCAACATTGTATTTCAACTCGTATGGAAATAAATCAACAAACAAAGAGTTTATAACTATTTACCTTTTGAAGCGTGAGTACTAGCTTCACGACTAATACTTCTTGAATGCTTTAGATTGGTCTCGAGAGCTTCACTCGTAGCTCATCTACTTATTCCATGCTTGCTGTGTTTTGGGTCTTCTTCCTCAAAGCTTGCTAAATCTCTTAACTGAAGAACAGATCGTCTTAGCCAAACCATGCTACAACTCTTAATTGAAGAACGAATCTTGAGAGCATATGGTGGCTAGTGTTTATCTTTGTGAAGGCCGCTTAAGGCTTCGGATAAAGTCTTATTAATACCCATATCACTATAGGGTTTCTACTAAACTCTAACCATATTGGGGCACTAACTTACTTACCCTTACCAATATTAGATTAGGATATTTATTGGTTCCATACTATATGTGTGTAACCTTATAGGACCTCGGATTATCCGTGGCCCTAACCACTAATTAATAGTGGCCTCTAGAAAGACATGTTAACTCCTAACCGTCCCGAATTAATTTTGATAACTCGAGTGTATCACTTCAATAGTACTCATGCGGACTTTGACGGAGGGACATAAATCCTTCGGTAAACTAGGCTCGATATTAGTGTCATAAATCGTTTACATGAAAATAACAATTTTGCAACGGAACTACAAGAACATGCAACATTGTATTTCAACTCGTATGGAAATAAATCAACAAACAAAGAGTTTATAACTATTTACCTTTTGAAGCGTGAGTACTAGCTTCACGACTAATACTTCTTGAATGCTTTAGATTGGTCTCGAGAGCTTCACTCGTAGCTCATCTACTTATTCCATGCTTGCTGTGTTTTGGGTCTTCTTCCTCAAAGCTTGCTAAATCTCTTAACTGAAGAACAGATCGTCTTAGCCAAAGCATGCTACAACTCTTAATTGAAGAACGAATCTTGAGAGCATATGGTGGCTAGTGTTTATCTTTGTGAAGGCCGCTTAAGGCTTCGGATAAAGTCTTATTAATACCCATATCACTATAGGGTTTCTACTAAACTCTAACCATATTGGGGCACTAACTTACTTACCCTTACCAATATTAGATTAGGATATTTATTGGTTCCATACTATATGTGTGTAACCTTATAGGACCTCGGATTATCCGTGGCCCTAACCACTAATTAATAGTGGCCTCTAGAAAGACATGTTAACTCCTAACCGTCCCGAATTAATTTTGATAACTCGAGTGTATCACTTCAATAGTACTCATGCGGACTTTGACGGAGGGACATAAATCCTTCGGTAAACTAGGCTCGATATTAGTGTCATAAATCGTTTACATGAAAATAACAATTTTGCAACGGAACTACAAGAACATGCAACATTGTATTTCAACTCGTATGGAAATAAATCAACAAACAAAGAGTTTATAACTATTTACCTTTTGAAGCGTGAGTACTAGCTTCACGACTAATACTTCTTGAATGCTTTAGATTGGTCTCGAGAGCTTCACTCGTAGCTCATCTACTTATTCCATGCTTGCTGTGTTTTGGGTCTTCTTCCTCAAAGCTTGCTAAATCTCTTAACTGAAGAACGGATCGTCTTAGCCAAACCATGCTACAACTCTTAATTGAAGAACGAATCTTGAGAGCATATGGTGGCTAGTGTTTATCTTTGTGAAGGCCGCTTAAGGCTTCGGATAAAGTCTTATTAATACCCATATCACTATAGGGTTTCTACTAAACTCTAACCATATTGGGGCACTAACTTACTTACCCTTACCAATATTAGATTAGGATATTTATTGGTTCCATACTATATGTGTGTAACCTTATAGGACCTCGGATTATCCGTGGCCCTAACCACTAATTAATAGTGGCCTCTAGAAAGACATGTTAACTCCTAACCGTCCCGAATTAATTTTGATAACTCGAGTGTATCACTTCAATAGTACTCATGCGGACTTTGACGGAGGGACATAAATCCTTCGGTAAACTAGGCTCGATATTAGTGTCATAAATCGTTTACATGAAAATAACAATTTTGCAACGGAACTACAAGAACATGCAACATTGTATTTCAACTCGTATGGAAATAAATCAACAAACAAAGAGTTTATAACTATTTACCTTTTGAAGCGTGAGTACTAGCTTCACGACTAATACTTCTTGAATGCTTTAGATTGGTCTCGAGAGCTTCACTCGTAGCTCATCTACTTATTCCATGCTTGCTGTGTTTTGGGTCTTCTTCCTCAAAGCTTGCTAAATCTCTTAACTGAAGAACAGATCGTCTTAGCCAAAGCATGCTACAACTCTTAATTGAAGAACGAATCTTGAGAGCATATGGTGGCTAGTGTTTATCTTTGTGAAGGCCGCTTAAGGCTTCGGATAAAGTCTTATTAATACCCATATCACTATAGGGTTTCTACTAAACTCTAACCATATTGGGGCACTAACTTACTTACCCTTACCAATATTAGATTAGGATATTTATTGGTTCCATACTATATGTGTGTAACCTTATAGGACCTCGGATTATCCGTGGCCCTAACCACTAATTAATAGTGGCCTCTAGAAAGACATGTTAACTCCTAACCGTCCCGAATTAATTTTGATAACTCGAGTGTATCACTTCAATAGTACTCATGCGGACTTTGACGGAGGGACATAAATCCTTCGGTAAACTAGGCTCTGATATTAGTGTCATAAATCGTTTACATGAAAATAACAATTTTGCAACGGAACTACAAGAACATGCAACATTGTATTTCAACTCGTATGGAAATAAATCAACAAACAAAGAGTTTATAACTATTTACCTTTTGAAGCGTGAGTACTAGCTTCACGACTAATACTTCTTGAATGCTTTAGATTGGTCTCGAGAGCTTCACTCGTAGCTCATCTACTTATTCCATGCTTGCTGTGTTTTGGGTCTTCTTCCTCAAAGCTTGCTAAATCTCTTAACTGAAGAACGGATCGTCTTAGCCAAAGCATGCTACAACTCTTAATTGAAGAACGAATCTTGAGAGCATATGGTGGCTAGTGTTTATCTTTGTGAAGGCCGCTTAAGGCTTCGGATAAAGTCTTATTAATACCCATATCACTATAGGGTTTCTACTAAACTCTAACCATATTGGGGCACTAACTTACTTACCCTTACCAATATTAGATTAGGATATTTATTGGTTCCATACTATATGTGTGTAACCTTATAGGACCTCGGATTATCCGTGGCCCTAACCACTAATTAATAGTGGCCTCTAGAAAGACATGTTAACTCCTAACCGTCCTGAATTAATTTTGATAACTCGAGTGTATCACTTCAATAGTACTCATGCGGACTTTGACGGAGGGACATAAATCCTTCGGTAAACTAGGCTCTGATATTAGTGTCATAAATCGTTTACATGAAAATAACAATTTTGCAACGGAACTACAAGAACATGCAACATTGTATTTCAACTCGTATGGAAATAAATCAACAAACAAAGAGTTTATAACTATTTACCTTTTGAAGCGTGAGTACTAGCTTCACGACTAATACTTCTTGAATGCTTTAGATTGGTCTCGAGAGCTTCACTCGTAGCTCATCTACTTATTCCATGCTTGCTGTGTTTTGGGTCTTCTTCCTCAAAGCTTGCTAAATCTCTTAAGCGAAGAACGGATCGTCTTAGCCAAAGCATGCTACAACTCTTAATTGAAGAACGAATCTTGAGAGCATATGGTGGCTAGTGTTTATCTTTGTGAAGGCCGCTTAAGGCTTCGGATAAAGTCTTATTAATACCCATATCATTATAGGGTTTCTACTAAACTCTAACCATATTGCGGCACTAACTTACTTACCCTTACCAATATTAGATTAGGATATTTATTGGTTCCATACTATATGTGTGTAACCTTATAGGACCTCAGATTATCCGTGGCCCTAACCACTAATTAATAGTGGCCTCTAGAAAGACATGTTAACTCCTAACCGTCTGAATTAATTTTGATAACTCGAGTGTATCACTTCAATAGTACTCATGCGGACTTTGACGGAGGGACATAAATCCTTCGGTAAACTAGGCTCGATATTAGTGTCATAAATCGTTTACATGAAAATAACAATTTTGCAACGGAACTACAAGAACATGCAACATTGTATTTCAACTCGTATGGAAATAAATCAACAAACAAAGAGTTTATAACTATTTACCTTTTGAAGCGTGAGTACTAGCTTCACGACTAATACTTCTTGAATGCTTTAGATTGGTCTCGAGAGCTTCACTCGTAGCTCATCTACTTATTCCATGCTTGCTGTGTTTTGGGTCTTCTTCCTCAAAGCTTGCTAAATCTCTTAAGCGAAGAACGGATCGTCTTAGCCAAAGCATGCTACAACTCTTAATTGAAGAACGAATCTTGAGAGCATATGGTGGCTAGTGTTTATCTTTGTGAAGGCCGCTTAAGGCTTCGGATAAAGTCTTATTAATACCCATATCATTATAGGGTTTCTACTAAACTCTAACCATATTGCGGCACTAACTTACTTACCCTTACCAATATTAGATTAGGATATTTATTGGTTCCATACTATATGTGTGTAACCTTATAGGACCTCAGATTATCCGTGGCCCTAACCACTAATTAATAGTGGCCTCTAGAAAGACATGTTAACTCCTAACCGTCTGAATTAATTTTGATAACTCGAGTGTATCACTTCAATAGTACTCATGCGGACTTTGACGGAGGGACATAAATCCTTCGGTAAACTAGGCTCGATATTAGTGTCATAAATCGTTTACATGAAAATAACAATTTTGCAACGGAACTACAAGAACATGCAACATTGTATTTCAACTCGTATGGAAATAAATCAACAAACAAAGAGTTTATAACTATTTACCTTTTGAAGCGTGAGTACTAGCTTCACGACTAATACTTCTTGAATGCTTTAGATTGGTCTCGAGAGCTTCACTCGTAGCTCATCTACTTATTCCATGCTTGCTTTGTGTTTTGGGTCTTCTTCCTCAAAGCTTGCTAAATCTCTTAAGCGAAGAACGGATCGTCTTAGCCAAACCATGCTACAACTCTTAATTGAAGAACGAATCTTGAGAGCATATGGTGGCTAGTGTTTATCTTTGTGAAGGCCGCTTAAGGCTTCGGATAAAGTCTTATTAATACCCATATCACTATAGGGTTTCTACTAAACTCTAACCATATTGGGGCACTAACTTACTTACCCTTACCAATATTAGATTAGGATATTTATTGGTTCCATACTATATGTGTGTAACCTTATAGGACCTCGGATTATCCGTGGCCCTAACCACTAATTAATAGTGGCCTCTAGAAAGACATGTTAACTCCTAACCGTCTGAATTAATTTTGATAACTCGAGTGTATCACTTCAATAGTACTCATGCGGACTTTGACGGAGGGACATAAATCCTTCGGTAAACTTGGCTCGATATTAGTGTCATAAATCGTTTACATGAAAATAACAATTTTGCAACGGAACTACAAGAACATGCAACATTGTATTTCAACTCGTATGGAAATAAATCAACAAACAAAGAGTTTATAACTATTTACCTTTTGAAGCGTGAGTACTAGCTTCACGACTAATACTTCTTGAATGCTTTAGATTGGTCTCGAGAGCTTCACTCGTAGCTCATCTACTTATTCCATGCTTGCTGTGTTTTGGGTCTTCTTCCTCAAAGCTTGCTAAATCTCTTAAGCGAAGAACGGATCGTCTTAGCCAAAGCATGCTACAACTCTTAATTGAAGAACGAATCTTGAGAGCATATGGTGGCTAGTGTTTATCTTTGTGAAGGCCGCTTAAGGCTTCGGATAAAGTCTTATTAATACCCATATCATTATAGGGTTTCTACTAAACTCTAACCATATTGCGGCACTAACTTACTTACCCTTACCAATATTAGATTAGGATATTTATTGGTTCCATACTATATGTGTGTAACCTTATAGGACCTCAGATTATCCGTGGCCCTAACCACTAATTAATAGTGGCCTCTAGAAAGACATGTTAACTCCTAACCGTCTGAATTAATTTTGATAACTCGAGTGTATCACTTCAATAGTACTCATGCGGACTTTGACGGAGGGACATAAATCCTTCGGTAAACTAGGCTCGATATTAGTGTCATAAATCGTTTACATGAAAATAACAATTTTGCAACGGAACTACAAGAACATGCAACATTGTATTTCAACTCGTATGGAAATAAATCAACAAACAAAGAGTTTATAACTATTTACCTTTTGAAGCGTGAGTACTAGCTTCACGACTAATACTTCTTGAATGCTTTAGATTGGTCTCGAGAGCTTCACTCGTAGCTCATCTACTTATTCCATGCTTGCTGTGTTTTGGGTCTTCTTCCTCAAAGCTTGCTAAATCTCTTAAGCTGAAGAACGGATCGTCTTAGCCAAAGCATGCTACAACTCTTAATTGAAGAACGAATCTTGAGAGCATATGGTGGCTAGTGTTTATCTTTGTGAAGGCCGCTTAAGGCTTCGGATAAAGTCTTATTAATACCCATATCATTATAGGGTTTCTACTAAACTCTAACCATATTGGGGCACTAACTTACTTACCCTTACCAATATTAGATTAGGATATTTATTGGTTCCATACTATATGTGTGTAACCTTATAGGACCTCGGATTATCCGTGGCCCTAACCACTAATTAATAGTGGCCTCTAGAAAGACATGTTAACTCCTAACCGTCTGAATTAATTTTGATAACTCGAGTCTATCACTTCAATAGTACTCATGCGGACTTTGACGGAGGGACATAAATCCTTCGGTAAACTTGGCTCGATATTAGTGTCATAAATCGTTTACATGAAAATAACAATTTTGCAACGGAACTACAAGAACATGCAACATTGTATTTCAACTCGTATGGAAATAAATCAACAAACAAAGAGTTTATAACTATTTACCTTTTGAAGCGTGAGTACTAGCTTCACGACTAATACTTCTTGAATGCTTTAGATTGGTCTCGAGAGCTTCACTCGTAGCTCATCTACTTATTCCATGCTTGCTTTGTGTTTTGGGTCTTCTTCCTCAAAGCTTGCTAAATCTCTTAAGCTGAAGAACGGATCGTCTTAGCCAAAGCATGCTACAACTCTTAATTGAAGAACGAATCTTGAGAGCATATGGTGGCTAGTGTTTATCTTTGTGAAGGCCGCTTAAGGCTTCGGATAAAGTCTTATTAATACCCATATCACTATAGGGTTTCTACTAAACTCTAACCATATTGGGGCACTAACTTACTTACCCTTACCAATATTAGATTAGGATATTTATTGGTTCCATACTATATGTGTGTAACCTTATAGGACCTCGGATTATCCGTGGCCCTAACCACTAATTAATAGTGGCCTCTAGAAAGACATGTTAACTCCTAACCGTCTGAATTAATTTTGATAACTCGAGTCTATCACTTCAATAGTACTCATGCGGACTTTGACGGAGGGACATAAATCCTTCGGTAAACTTGGCTCGATATTAGTGTCATAAATCGTTTACATGAAAATAACAATTTTGCAACGGAACTACAAGAACATGCAACATTGTATTTCAACTCGTATGGAAATAAATCAACAAACAAAGAGTTTATAACTATTTACCTTTTGAAGCGTGAGTACTAGCTTCACGACTAATACTTCTTGAATGCTTTAGATTGGTCTCGAGAGCTTCACTCGTAGCTCATCTACTTATTCCATGCTTGCTGTGTTTTGGGTCTTCTTCCTCAAAGCTTGCTAAATCTCTTAAGCGAAGAACGGATCGTCTTAGCCAAAGCATGCTACAACTCTTAATTGAAGAACGAATCTTGAGAGCATATGGTGGCTAGTGTTTATCTTTGTGAAGGCCGCTTAAGGCTTCGGATAAAGTCTTATTAATACCCATATCATTATAGGGTTTCTACTAAACTCTAACCATATTGGGGCACTAACTTACTTACCCTTACCAATATTAGATTAGGATATTTATTGGTTCCATACTATATGTGTGTAACCTTATAGGACCTCGGATTATCCGTGGCCCTAACCACTAATTAATAGTGGCCTCTAGAAAGACATGTTAACTCCTAACCGTCCTGAATTAATTTTGATAACTCGAGTCTATCACTTCAATAGTACTCATGCGGACTTTGACGGAGGGACATAAATCCTTCGGTAAACTTGGCTATGATATTAGCATAAATCGTTTACATGAAAATAACAATTTTGCAACGGAACTACAAGAACATGCAACATTGTATTTCAACTCGTATGGAAATAAATCAACAAACAAAGAGTTTATAACTATTTACCTTTTGAAGCGTGAGTACTAGCTTCACGACTAATACTTCTTGAATGCTTTAGATTGGTCTCGAGAGCTTCACTCGTAGCTCATCTACTTATTCCATGCTTGCTGTGTTTTGGGTCTTCTTCCTCAAAGCTTGCTAAATCTCTTAAGCGAAGAACGGATCGTCTTAGCCAAAGCATGCTACAACTCTTAATTGAAGAACGAATCTTGAGAGCATATGGTGGCTAGTGTTTATCTTTGTGAAGGCCGCTTAAGGCTTCGGATAAAGTCTTATTAATACCCATATCATTATAGGGTTTCTACTAAACTCTAACCATATTGCGGCACTAACTTACTTACCCTTACCAATATTAGATTAGGATATTTATTGGTTCCATACTATATGTGTGTAACCTTATAGGACCTCAGATTATTCGTGGCCCTAACCACTAATTAATAGTGGCCTCTAGAAAGACATGTTAACTCCTAACCGTCCTGAATTAATTTTGATAACTCGAGTCTATCACTTCAATAGTACTCATGCGGACTTTGACGGAGGGACATAAATCCTTCGGTAAACTTGGCTCGATATTAGTGTCATAAATCGTTTACATGAAAATAACAATTTTGCAACGGAACTACAAGAACATGCAACATTGTATTTCAACTCGTATGGAAATAAATCAACAAACAAAGAGTTTATAACTATTTACCTTTTGAAGCGTGAGTACTAGCTTCACGACTAATACTTCTTGAATGCTTTAGATTGGTCTCGAGAGCTTCACTCGTAGCTCATCTACTTATTCCATGCTTGCTGTGTTTTGGGTCTTCTTCCTCAAAGCTTGCTAAATCTCTTAGCGAAGAACGGATCGTCTTAGCCAAAGCATGCTACAACTCTTAATTGAAGAACGAATCTTGAGAGCATATGGTGGCTAGTGTTTATCTTTGTGAAGGCCGCTTAAGGCTTCGGATAAAGTCTTATTAATACCCATATCACTATAGGGTTTCTACTAAACTCTAACCATATTGGGGCACTAACTTACTTACCCTTACCAATATTAGATTAGGATATTTATTGGTTCCATACTATATGTGTGTAACCTTATAGGACCTCGGATTATTCGTGGCCCTAACCACTAATTAATAGTGGCCTCTAGAAAGACATGTTAACTCCTAACCGTCTGAATTAATTTTGATAACTCGAGTCTATCACTTCAATAGTACTCATGCGGACTTTGACGGAGGGACATAAATCCTTCGGTAAACTTGGCTCGATATTAGTGTCATAAATCGTTTACATGAAAATAACAATTTTGCAACGGAACTACAAGAACATGCAACATTGTATTTCAACTCGTATGGAAATAAATCAACAAACAAAGAGTTTATAACTATTTACCTTTTGAAGCGTGAGTACTAGCTTCACGACTAATACTTCTTGAATGCTTTAGATTGGTCTCGAGAGCTTCACTCGTAGCTCATCTACTTATTCCATGCTTTTGTGTTTTGGGTCTTCTTCCTCAAAGCTTGCTAAATCTCTTAAGCGAAGAACGGATCGTCTTAGCCAAAGCATGCTACAACTCTTAATTGAAGAACGAATCTTGAGAGCATATGGTGGCTAGTGTTTATCTTTGTGAAGGCCGCTTAAGGCTTCGGATAAAGTCTTATTAATACCCATATCATTATAGGGTTTCTACTAAACTCTAACCATATTGCGGCACTAACTTACTTACCCTTACCAATATTAGATTAGGATATTTATTGGTTCCATACTATATGTGTGTAACCTTATAGGACCTCAGATTATTCGTGGCCCTAACCACTAATTAATAGTGGCCTCTAGAAAGACATGTTAACTCCTAACTGTCTTGAATTAATTTTGATAACTCGAGTCTATCACTTCAATAGTCCTCATGCGGACTTTGACGGAGGGACATAAATCCTTCGGTAAACTAGGCTCTGATATTAGTGTCATAAATCGTTTACATGAAAATAACAATTTTGCAACGGAACTACAAGAACATGCAACATTGTATTTCAACTCGTATGGAAATAAATCAACAAACAAAGAGTTTATAACTATTTACCTTTTGAAGCGTGAGTACTAGCTTCACGACTAATACTTCCTGAATGCTTAAGATTGGTCTCGAGAGCTTCACTCGTAGCTCATCTACTTATTCCATGCTTGCTTTGTTTTGGGTCTTCTTCCTCAAAGCTTGCTAAATCTCTTAACTGAAGAACAGATCGTCTTAGCCAAAGCATGCTACAACTCTTAATTGAAGAACGAATCTTGAGAGCATATGGTGGCTAGTGTTTATCTTTGTGAAGGCCGCTTAAGGCTTCGGATAAAGTCTTATTAATACCCATATCATTATAGGGTTTCTACTAAACTCTAACCATATTGGGGCACTAACTTACTTACCCTTACCAATATTAGATTAGGATATTTATTGGTTCCATACTATATGTGTGTAACCTTATAGGACCTCAGATTATTCGTGGCCCTAACCACTAATTAATAGTGGCCTCTAGAAAGACATGTTAACTCCTAACCGTCTGAATTAATTTTGATAACTCGAGTCTATCACTTCAATAGTACTCATGCGGACTTTGACGGAGGGACATAAATCCTTCGGTAAACTTGGCTCGATATTAGTGTCATAAATCGTTTAAATGAAAATAACAATTTTGCAACGGAACTACAAGAACATGCAACATTGTATTTCAACTCGTATGGAAATAAATCAACAAACAAAGAGTTTATAACTATTTACCTTTTGAAGCGTGAGTACTAGCTTCACGACTAATACTTCTTGAATGCTTTAGATTGGTCTCGAGAGCTTCACTCGTAGCTCATCTACTTATTCCATGCTTGCTTTGTTTTTGGTCTTCTTCCTCAAAGCTTGCTAAATCTCTTAACTGAAGAACAGATCGTCTTAGCCAAAGCATGCTACAACTCTTAATTGAAGAACGAATCTTGAGAGCATATGGTGGCTAGTGTTTATCTTTGTGAAGGCCGCTTAAGGCTTCGGATAAAGTCTTATTAATACCCATATCATTATAGGGTTTCTACTAAACTCTAACCATATTGGGGCACTAACTTACTTACCCTTACCAATATTAGATTAGGATATTTATTGGTTCCATACTATATGTGTGTAACCTTATAGGACCTCAGATTATTCGTGGCCCTAACCACTAATTAATAGTGGCCTCTAGAAAGACATGTTAACTCCTAACTGTCCTGAATTAATTTTGATAACTCGAGTCTATCACTTCAATAGTACTCATGCGGACTTTGACGGAGGGACATAAATCCTTCGGTAAACTTGGCTCGATATTAGTGTCATAAATCGTTTAAATGAAAATAACAATTTTGCAACGGAACTACAAGAACATGCAACATTGTATTTCAACTCGTATGGAAATAAATCAACAAACAAAGAGTTTATAACTATTTACCTTTTGAAGCGTGAGTACTAGCTTCACGACTAATACTTCTCGAATGCTTAAGATTGGTCTCGAGAGCTTCACTCGTAGCTCATCTACTTATTCCATGCTTTACTGTGTTTTGGGTCTTCTTCCTCAAAGCTTGCTAAATCTCTTAAGCGAAGAACGGATCGTCTTAGCCAAAGCATGCTACAACTCTTAATTGAAGAACGAATCTTGAGAGCATATGGTGGCTAGTGTTTATCTTTGTGACGGCCGCTTAAGGCTTCGGATAAAGTCTTATTAATACCCATATCATTATAGGGTTTCTACTAAACTCTAACCATATTGGGGCACTAACTTACTTACCCTTACCAATATTAGATTAGGATATTTATTGGTTCCATACTATATGTGTGTAACCTTATAGGACCTCGGATTATCCGTGGCCCTAACCACTAATTAATAGTGGCCTCTAGAAAGACATGTTAACTCCTAACCGTCTGAATTAATTTTGATAACTCGAGTCTATCACTTCAATAGTACTCATGCGGACTTTGACGGAGGGACATAAATCCTTCGGTAAACTTGGCTCGATATTAGTGTCATAAATCGTTTAAATGAAAATAACAATTTTGCAACGGAACTACAAGAACATGCAACATTGTATTTCAACTCGTATGGAAATAAATCAACAAACAAAGAGTTTATAACTATTTACCTTTTGAAGCGTGAGTACTAGCTTCACGACTAATACTTCCTGAATGCTTAAGATTGGTCTCGAGAGCTTCACTCGTAGCTCATCTACTTATTCCATGCTTGCTTTGTGTTTTGGGTCTTCTTCCTCAAAGCTTGCTAAATCTCTTAAGCTGAAGAACGGATCGTCTTAGCCAAAGCATGCTACAACTCTTAATTGAAGAACGAATCTTGAGAGCATATGGTGGCTAGTGTTTATCTTTGTGAAGGCCGCTTAAGGCTTCGGATAAAGTCTTATTAATACCCATATCACTATAGGGTTTCTACTAAACTCTAACCATATTGGGGCACTAACTTACTTACCCTTACCAATATTAGATTAGGATATTTATTGGTTCCATACTATATGTGTGTAACCTTATAGGACCTCGGATTATCCGTGGCCCTAACCACTAATTAATAGTGGCCTCTAGAAAGACATGTTAACTCCTAACCGTCTGAATTAATTTTGATAACTCGAGTCTATCACTTCAATAGTACTCATGCGGACTTTGACGGAGGGACATAAATCCTTCGGTAAACTTGGCTCGATATTAGTGTCATAAATCGTTTAAATGAAAATAACAATTTTGCAACGGAACTACAAGAACATGCAACATTGTATTTCAACTCGTATGGAAATAAATCAACAAACAAAGAGTTTATAACTATTTACCTTTTGAAGCGTGAGTACTAGCTTCACGACTAATACTTCCTGAATGCTTAAGATTGGTCTCGAGAGCTTCACTCGTAGCTCATCTACTTATTCCATGCTTGCTGTGTTTTGGGTCTTCTTCCTCAAAGCTTGCTAAATCTCTTAACTGAAGAACAGATCGTCTTAGCCAAAGCATGCTACAACTCTTAATTGAAGAACGAATCTTGAGAGCATATGGTGGCTAGTGTTTATCTTTGTGACGGCCGCTTAAGGCTTCGGATAAAGTCTTATTAATACCCATATCATTATAGGGTTTCTACTAAACTCTAACCATATTGGGGCACTAACTTACTTACCCTTACCAATATTAGATTAGGATATTTATTGGTTCCATACTATATGTGTGTAACCTTATAGGACCTCGGATTATCCGTGGCCCTAACCACTAATTAATAGTGGCCTCTAGAAAGACATGTTAACTCCTAACCGTCTGAATTAATTTTGATAACTCGAGTCTATCACTTCACTAGTACTCATGCGGACTTTGACGGAGGGACTTAAATCCTTCGGTAAACTTGGCTCGATATTAGTGTCATAAATCGTTTAAATGAAAATAACAATTTTGCAACGGAATTACAAGAACATGCAACATTGTATTTCAACTCGTATGGAAATAAATCAACAAACAAAGAGTTTATAACTATTTACCTTTTGAAGCGTGAGTACTAGCTTCACGACTAATACTTCCTGAATGCTTTAGATTGGTCTCGAGAGCTTCACTCGTAGCTCATCTACTTATTCCATGCTAGCTGTGTTTTGGGTCTTCTTCCTCAAAGCTTGCTAAATCTCTTAATTGAAGAACAGATCATCTTAGCCAAAGCATGCTACAACTCTTAATTGAAGAACGAATCTTGAGAGCATATGGTGGCTAGTGTTTATCTTTGTGAAGGCCGCTTAAGGCTTCGGATAACGTCTTATTAATACCCATATCATTATAGGGTTTCTACTAAACTCTAACCATATTGGGGCACTAACTTACTTACCCTTACCAATATTAGATTAGGATATTTATTGGTTCCATACTATATGTGTGTAACCTTATAGGACCTCGGATTATACGTGGCCCTAACCACTAATTAATAGTGGCCTCTAGAAAGACATGTTAACTCCTAACCGTCTGAATTAATTTTGATAACTCGAGTCTATCACTTCACTAGTACTCATGCGGACTTTGACGGAGGGACATAAATCCTTCGGTAAACTTGGCTCGATATTAGTGTCATAAATCGTTTAAATGAAAATAACAATTTTGCAACGGAATTACAAGAACATGCAACATTGTATTTCAACTCGTATGGAAATAAATCAACAAACAAAGAGTTTATAACTATTTACCTTTTGAAGCGTGAGTACGAGCTTCACGACTAATACTTCCTGAATGCTTAAGATTGGTCTCGAGAGCTTCACTCGTAGCTCATCTACTTATTCCATGCTTTTCTGTGTTTTGGGTCTTCTTCCTCAAAGCTTGCTAAATCTCTTAACTGAAGAACAGATCGTCTTAGCCAAAGCATGCTACAACTCTTAATTGAAGAACGAATCTTGAGAGCATATGGTGGCTAGTGTTTATCTTTGTGAAGGCCGCTTAAGGCTTCGGATAAAGTCTTATTAATACCCATATCATTATAGGGTTTCTACTAAACTCTAACCATATTGGGGCACTAACTTACTTACCCTTACCAATATTTGATTAGGATATTTATTGGTTCCATACTATATGTGTGTAACCTTATAGGACCTCGGATTATCCGTGGCCCTAACCACTAATTAATAGTGGCCTCTAGAAAGACATGTTAACTCCTAACCGTCTGAATTAATTTTGATAACTCGAGTCTATCACTTCACTAGTACTCATGCGGACTTTGACGGAGGGACTTAAATCCTTCGGTAAACTTGGCTCGATATTAGTGTCATAAATCGTTTAAATGAAAATAACAATTTTGCAACGGAATTACAAGAACATGCAACATTGTATTTCAACTCGTATGGAAATAAATCAACAAACAAAGAGTTTATAACTATTTACCTTTTGAAGCGTGAGTACTAGCTTCACGACTAATACTTCTTGAATGCTTTAGATTGGTCTCGAGAGCTTCACTCGTAGCTCATCTACTTATTCCATGCTTGCGTGTTTTGGGTCTTCTTCCTCAAAGCTTGCTAAATCTCTTAATTGAAGAACGGATCGTCTTAGCCAAAGCATGCTACAACTCTTAATTGAAGAACGAATCTTGAGAGCATATGGTGGCTAGTGTTTATCTTTGTGAAGGCCGCTTAAGGCTTCGAATAAAGTGTTATTAATACCCATATCATTATAGGGTTTCTACTAAACTCTAACCATATTGCGGCACTAACTTACTTACCCTTACCAATATTAGATTAGGATATTTATTGGTTCCATACTATATGTGTGTAACCTTATAGGACCTCGGATTATCCGTGGCCCTAACCACTAATTAATAGTGGCCTCTAGAAAGACATGTTAACTCCTAACCGTCTGAATTAATTTTGATAACTCGAGTCTATCACTTCACTAGTACTCATGCGGACTTTGACGGAGGGACTTAAATCCTTCGGTAAACTTGGCTCGATATTAGTGTCATAAATCGTTTAAATGAAAATAACAATTTTGCAACGGAATTACAAGAACATGCAACATTGTATTTCAACTCGTATGGAAATAAATCAACAAACAAAGAGTTTATCACTATTTACCTTTTGAAGCGTGAGTACTAGCTTCACGACTAATACTTCTGAATGCTTTAGATTGGTCTCGAGAGCTTCACATGTAGCTCATCTACTTATTCCATGCTAGCTTTGTTTTGGGTCTTCTTCCTCAAAGCTTGCTAAATCTCTTAATTGAAGAACGGATCATCTTAGCCAAAGCATGCTACAACTCTTAATTGAAGAACGAATCTTGAGAGCATATGGTGGCTAGTGTTTATCTTTGTGAAGGCCGCTTAAGGCTTCGAATAAACTCTTATTAATACCCATATCATTATAGGGTTTCTACTAAACTCTAACCATATTGGGGCACTAACTTACTTACCCTTACCAATATTAGATTAGGATATTTATTGGTTCCATACTATATGTGTGTAACCTTATAGGACCTCGGATTATCCGTGGCCCTAACCACTAATTAATAGTGGCCTCTAGAAAGACATGTTAACTCCTAACCGTCCTGAATTAATTTTGATAACTCGAGTCTATCACTTCAATAGTACTCATGCGGACTTTGACGGAGGGACATAAATCCTTCGGTAAACTAGGCTCTGATATTAGTGTCATAAATCGTTTACATGAAAATAACAATTTTGCAACGGAACTACAAGAACATGCAACATTGTATTTCAACTCGTATGGAAATAAATCAACAAACAAAGAGTTTATAACTATTTACCTTTTGAAGCGTGAGTACTAGCTTCACGACTAATACTTCCTGAATGCTTAAGATTGGTCTCGAGAGCTTCACTCGTAGCTCATCTACTTATTCCATGCTAGCTTTGTTTTGGGTCTTCTTCCTCAAAGCTTGCTAAATCTCTTAATTGAAGAACGGATCATCTTAGCCAAAGCATGCTACAACTCTTAATTGAAGAACGAATCTTGAGAGCATATGGTGGCTAGTGTTTATCTTTGTGAAGGCCGCTTAAGGCTTCGAATAAACTCTTATTAATACCCATATCATTATAGGGTTTCTACTAAACTCTAACCATATTGGGGCACTAACTTACTTACCCTTACCAATATTAGATTAGGATATTTATTGGTTCCATACTATATGTGTGTAACCTTATAGGACCTCGGATTATCCGTGGCCCTAACCACTAATTAATAGTGGCCTCTAGAAAGACATGTTAACTCCTAACCGTCTGAATTAATTTTGATAACTCGAGTCTATCACTTCACTAGTACTCATGCGGACTTTGACGGAGGGACTTAAATCCTTCGGTAAACTTGGCTCGATATTAGTGTCATAAATCGTTTAAATGAAAATAACAATTTTGCAACGGAATTACAAGAACATGCAACATTGTATTTCAACTCGTATGGAAATAAATCAACAAACAAAGAGTTTATAACTATTTACCTTTTGAAGCGTGAGTACTAGCTTCACGACTAATACTTCCTGAATGCTTAAGATTGGTCTCGAGAGCTTCACTCGTAGCTCATCTACTTATTCCATGCTTGCTTTGTTTTGGGTCTTCTTCCTCAAAGCTTGATAAATCTCTTAACTGAAGAACAGATCGTCTTAGCCAAAGCATGCTACAACTCTTAATTGAAGAACGAATCTTGAGAGCATATGGTGGCTAGTGTTTATCTTTGTGAAGGCCGCTTAAGGCTTCGGATAAAGTCTTATTAATACCCATATCACTATAGGGTTTCTACTAAACTCTAACCATATTGGGGCACTAACTTACTTACCCTTACCAATATTAGATTAGGATATTTATTGGTTCCATACTATATGTGTGTAACCTTATAGGACCTCGGATTATCCGTGGCCCTAACCACTAATTAATAGTGGCCTCTAGAAAGACATGTTAACTCCTAACCGTCTGAATTAATTTTGATAACTCGAGTCTATCACTTCACTAGTACTCATGCGGACTTTGACGGAGGGACTTAAATCCTTCGGTAAACTTGGCTCGATATTAGTGTCATAAATCGTTTAAATGAAAATAACAATTTTGCAACGGAATTACAAGAACATGCAACATTGTATTTCAACTCGTATGGAAATAAATCAACAAACAAAGAGTTTATAACTATTTACCTTTTGAAGCGTGAGTACTAGCTTCACGACTAATACTTCTGAATGCTTTAGATTGGTCTCGAGAGCTTCACTCGTAGCTCATCTACTTATTCCATGCTAGCTTTGTGTTTTGGGTCTTCTTCCTCAAAGCTTGCTAAATCTCTTAATTGAAGAACAGATCATCTTAACCAAAGCATGCTACAACTCTTAATTGAAGAACGAATCTAGAGAGCATATGGTGGCTAGTGTTTATCTTTGTGAAGGACGCTCAAGGCGTCGAATAAACTCTTATTAATACCCATATCATTATAGGGTTTCTACTAAACTCTAACCCTATTGGGGCACTAACTTACTTACCCTTACCAATATTAGATTAGGATATTTATCGGTTCCATACTATATGTGTGTAACCTTATAGGACCTCGGATTATCCGTGGCCCTAACCACTAATTAATAGTGGCCTCTAGAAAGACATGTTAACTCCTAACCGTCTGAATTAATTTTGATAACTCGAGTCTATCACTTCACTAGTACTCATGCGGACTTTGACGGAGGGACTTAAATCCTTCGGTAAACTTGGCTCGATATTAGTGTCATAAATCGTTTAAATGAAAATAACAATTTTGCAACGGAATTACAAGAACATGCAACATTGTATTTCAACTCGTATGGAAATAAATCAACAAACAAAGAGTTTATCACTATTTACCTTTTGAAGCGTGAGTACTAGCCTCACGACTAATACTTCTGAATGCTTTAGATTGGTCTCGAGAGCTTCACATGTAGCTCATCTACTTATTCCATGCTAGCTTTGTTTTGGGTCTTCTTCCTCAAAGCTTGATAAATCTCTTAATTGAAGAACGGATAATCTTAGCCAAAGCATGCTACAACTCTTAATTGAAGAACGAATCTTGAGAGCATATGGTGGCTAGTGTTTATCTTTGTGAAGGCCGCTTAAGGCTTCGAATAAACTCTTATTAATACCCATATCATTATAGGGTTTCTACTAAACTCTAACCATATTGGGGCACTAACTTACTTACCCTTACCAATATTAGATTAGGATATTTATTGGTTCCATACTATATGTGTGTAACCTTATAGGACCTCAGATTATCCGTGGCCCTAACCACTAATTAATAGTGGCCTCTAGAAAGACATGTTAACTCCTAACCGTCTTGAATTAATTTTGATAACTCGAGTCTATCACTTCACTAGTACTCATGTGGACTTTGACGGAGGGACTTAAATCCTTCGGTAAACTTGGCTCGATATTAGTGTCATAAATCGTTTAAATGAAAATAACAATTTTGCAACGGAATTACAAGAACATGCAACATTGTATTTCAACTCGTATGGAAATAAATCAACAAACAAAGAGTTTATCACTATTTACCTTTTGAAGCGTGAGTACTAGCTTCACGACTAATACTTCTGAATGCTTTAGATTGGTCTCGAGAGCTTCACATGTAGCTCATCTACTTATTCCATGCTAGCTGTGTTTTGGGTCTTCTTCCTCAAAGCTTGCTAAATCTCTTAATTGAAGAACGGATCATCTTAGCCAAAGCATGCTACAACTCTTAATTGAAGAACGAATCTTGAGAGCATATGGTGGCTAGTGTTTATCTTTGTGAAGGCCGCTCAAGGCTTCGAATAAACTCTTATTAATACCCATATCATTATAGGGTTTCTACTAAACTCTAACCATATTGGGGCACTAACTTACTTACCCTTACCAATATTAGATTAGGATATTTATTGGTTCCATACTATATGTGTGTAACCTTATAGGACCTCGGATTATCCGTGGCCCTAACCACTAATTAATAGTGGCCTCTAGAAAGACATGTTAACTCCTAACCGTCTGAATTAATTTTGATAACTCGAGTCTATCACTTCACTAGTACTCATGCGGACTTTGACGGAGGGACTTAAATCCTTCGGTAAACTTGGCTCGATATTAGTGTCATAAATCGTTTAAATGAAAATAACAATTTTGCAACGGAATTACAAGAACATGCAACATTGTATTTCAACTCGTATGGAAATAAATCAACAAACAAAGAGTTTATAACTATTTACCTTTTGAAGCGTGAGTACTAGCTTCACGACTAATACTTCTGAATGCTTTAGATTGGTCTCGAGAGCTTCACTCGTAGCTCATCTACTTATTCCATGCTAGCTTTGTTTTTGGGTCTTCTTCCTCAAAGCTTGCTAAATCTCTTAATTGAAGAACGGATCATCTTAGCCAAAGCATGCTACAACTCTTAATTGAAGAACGAATCTTGAGAGCATATGGTGGCTAGTGTTTATCTTTGTGAAGGCCGCTTAAGGCTTCGAATAAACTCTTATTAATACCCATATCATTATAGGGTTTCTACTAAACTCTAACCATATTGGGGCACTAACTTACTTACCCTTACCAATATTAGATTAGGATATTTATTGGTTCCATACTATATGTGTGTAACCTTATAGGACCTCGGATTATCCGTGGCCCTAACCACTAATTAATAGTGGCCTCTAGAAAGACATGTTAACTCCTAACCGTCTGAATTAATTTTGATAACTCGAGTCTATCACTTCACTAGTACTCATGCGGACTTTGACGGAGGGACTTAAATCCTTCGGTAAACTTGGCTCGATATTAGTGTCATAAATCGTTTAAATGAAAATAACAATTTTGCAACGGAATTACAAGAACATGCAACATTGTATTTCAACTCGTATGGAAATAAATCAACAAACAAAGAGTTTATCACTATTTACCTTTTGAAGCGTGAGTACTAGCTTCACGACTAATACTTCTGAATGCTTTAGATTGGTCTCGAGAGCTTCACATGTAGCTCATCTACTTATTCCATGCTAGCTGTGTTTTGGGTCTTCTTCCTCAAAGCTTGCTAAATCTCTTAATTGAAGAACGGATCATCTTAGCCAAAGCATGCTACAACTCTTAATTGAAGAACGAATCTTGAGAGCATATGGTGGCTAGTGTTTATCTTTGTGAAGGCCGCTCAAGGCTTCGAATAAACTCTTATTAATACCCATATCATTATAGGGTTTCTACTAAACTCTAACCATATTGGGGCACTAACTTACTTACCCTTACCAATATTAGATTAGGATATTTATTGGTTCCATACTATATGTGTGTAACCTTATAGGACCTCGGATTATCCGTGGCCCTAACCACTAATTAATAGTGGCCTCTAGAAAGACATGTTAACTCCTAACCGTCTGAATTAATTTTGATAACTCGAGTCTATCACTTCACTAGTACTCATGCGGACTTTGACGGAGGGACTTAAATCCTTCGGTAAACTTGGCTCGATATTAGTGTCATAAATCGTTTAAATGAAAATAACAATTTTGCAACGGAATTACAAGAACATGCAACATTGTATTTCAACTCGTATGGAAATAAATCAACAAACAAAGAGTTTATCACTATTTACCTTTTGAAGCGTGAGTACTAGCTTCACGACTAATACTTCTTGAATGCTTTAGATTGGTCTCAAGAGCTTCACATGTAGCTCATCTACTTATTCCATGCTAGCTTTGTTTTGGGTCTTCTTCCTCAAAGCTTGCTAAATCTCTTAATTGAAGAACGGATCATCTTAGCCAAAGCATGCTACAACTCTTAATTGAAGAACGAATCTTGAGAGCATATGGTGGCTAGTGTTTATCTTTGTGAAGGCCGCTTAAGGCTTCGAATAAACTCTTATTAATACCCATATCATTATAGGGTTTCTACTAAACTCTAACCATATTGGGGCACTAACTTACTTACCCTTACCAATATTAGATTAGGATATTTATTGGTTCCATACTATATGTGTGTAACCTTATAGGACCTCGGATTATCCGTGGCCCTAACCACTAATTAATAGTGGCCTCTAGAAAGACATGTTAACTCCTAACCGTCTGAATTAATTTTGATAACTCGAGTCTATCACTTCACTAGTACTCATGCGGACTTTGACGGAGGGACTTAAATCCTTCGGTAAACTTGGCTCGATATTAGTGTCATAAATCGTTTAAATGAAAATAACAATTTTGCAACGGAATTACAAGAACATGCAACATTGTATTTCAACTCGTATGGAAATAAATCAACAAACAAAGAGTTTATAACTATTTACCTTTTGAAGCGTGAGTACTAGCTTCACGACTAATACTTCCTGAATGCTTTAGATTGGTCTCGAGAGCTTCACTCGTAGCTCATCTACTTATTCCATGCTTGCTGTGTTTTGGGTCTTCTTCCTCAAAGCTTGCTAAATCTCTTAACTGAAGAACAGATCATCTTAGCCAAAGCATGCTACAACTCTTAATTGAAGAACGAATCTTGAGAGCATATGGTGGCTAGTGTTTATCTTTGTGAAGGCCGCTTAAGGCTTCGAATAAACTCTTATTAATACCCATATCATTATAGGGTTTCTACTAAACTCTAACCATATTGGGGCACTAACTTACTTACCCTTACCAATATTAGATTAGGATATTTATTGGTTCCATACTATATGTGTGTAACCTTATAGGACCTCGGATTATCCGTGGCCCTAACCACTAATTAATAGTGGCCTCTAGAAAGACATGTTAACTCTCTACCGTCTGAATTAATTTTGATAACTCGAGTCTATCACTTCACTAGTACTCATGCGGACTTTGACGGAGGGACTTAAATCCTTCGGTAAACTTGGCTCGATATTAGTGTCATAAATCGTTTAAATGAAAATAACAATTTTGCAACGGAATTACAAGAACATGCAACATTGTATTTCAACTCGTATGGAAATAAATCAACAAACAAAGAGTTTATCACTATTTACCTTTTGAAGCGTGAGTACGAGCTTCACGACTAATACTTCTGAATGCTTTAGATTGGTCTCGAGAGCTTCACATGTAGCTCATCTACTTATTCCATGCTTGATTTGTTTTGGGTCTTCTTCCTCAAAGCTTGCTAAATCTCTTAAATGAAGAACAGATCATCTTAGCCAAAGCATGCTACAACTCTTAATTGAAGAACGAATCTTGAGAGCATATGGTGGCTAGTGTTTATCTTTGTGAAGGCCGCTTAAGGCTTCGAATAAACTCTTATTAATACCCATATCATTATAGGGTTTCTACTAAACTCTAACCATATTGGGGCACTAACTTACTTACCCTTACCAATATTAGATTAGGATATTTATTGGTTCCATACTATATGTGTGTAACCTTATAGGACCTCGGATTATCCGTGGCCCTAACCACTAATTAATAGTGGCCTCTAGAAAGACATGTTAACTCCTAACCGTCTGAATTAATTTTGATAACTCGAGTCTATCACTTCACTAGTACTCATGCGGACTTTGACGGAGGGACTTAAATCCTTCGGTAAACTTGGCTACGATATTAGTGTCATAAATCGTTTAAATGAAAATAACAATTTTGCAACGGAATTACAAGAACATGCAACATTGTATTTCAACTCGTATGGAAATAAATCAACAAACAAAGAGTTTATCACTATTTACCTTTTGAAGCGTGAGTACTAGCTTCACGACTAATACTTCTGAATGCTTTAGATTGGTCTCGAGAGCTTCACATGTAGCTCATCTACTTATTCCATGCTAGCTGTGTTTTGGGTCTTCTTCCTCAAAGCTTGCTAAATCTCTTAATTGAAGAACGGATCATCTTAGCCAAAGCATGCTACAACTCTTAATTGAAGAACGAATCTTGAGAGCATATGGTGGCTAGTGTTTATCTTTGTGAAGGCCGCTTAAGGCTTCGAATAAACTCTTATTAATACCCATATCATTATAGGGTTTCTACTAAACTCTAACCATATTGGGGCACTAACTTACTTACCCTTACCAATATTAGATTAGGATATTTATTGGTTCCATACTATATGTGTGTAACCTTATAGGACCTCGGATTATCCGTGGCCCTAACCACTAATTAATAGTGGCCTCTAGAAAGACATGTTAACTCCTAACCGTCTGAATTAATTTTGATAACTCGAGTCTATCACTTCACTAGTACTCATGCGGACTTTGACGGAGGGACTTAAATCCTTCGGTAAACTTGGCTATGATATTAGTGTCATAAATCGTTTAAATGAAAATAACAATTTTGCAACGGAATTACAAGAACATGCAACATTGTATTTCAACTCGTATGGAAATAAATCAACAAACAAAGAGTTTATCACTATTTACCTTTTGAAGCGTGAGTAGTAGCTTCACGACTAATACTTCCTGAATGCTTTAGATTGATCTCGAGAGCTTCACATGTAGCTCATCTACTTATTCCATGCTAGCTGTGTTTTGGGTCTCCTTCCTCAAAGCTTGCTAAATCTCTTAATTGAAGAACAGATCATCTTAGCCAAAGCATGCTACAACTCTTAATTGAAGAACGAATCTTGAGAGCATATGGTGGCTAGTGTTTATCTTTGTGAAGGCCGCTTAAGGCTTCGAATAAACTCTTATTAATACCCATATCATTATAGGGTTTCTACTAAACTCTAACCATATTGGGGCACTAACTTACTTACCCTTACCAATATTAGATTAGGATATTTATTGGTTCCATACTATATGTGTGTAACCTTATAGGACCTCGGATTATCGGTGGCCCTAACCACTAATTAATAGTGGCCTCTAGAAAGACATGTTAACTCCTAACCGTCTGAATTAATTTTGATAACTCGAGTCTATCACTTCACTAGTACTCATGCGGACTTTGACGGAGGGACTTAAATCCTTCGGTAAACTTGGCTCGATATTAGTGTCATAAATCGTTTAAATGAAAATAACAATTTTGCAACGGAATTACAAGAACATGCAACATTGTATTTCAACTCGTATGGAAATAAATCAACAAACAAAGAGTTTATCACTATTTACCTTTTGAAGCGTGAGTAGTAGCTTCACGACTAATACTTCCTGAATGCTTTAGATTGATCTCGAGAGCTTCACATGTAGCTCATCTACTTATTCCATGCTAGCTGTGTTTTGGGTCTCCTTCCTCAAAGCTTGCTAAATCTCTTAATTGAAGAACAGATCATCTTAGCCAAAGCATGCTACAACTCTTAATTGAAGAACGAATCTTGAGAGCATATGGTGGCTAGTGTTTATCTTTGTGAAGGCCGCTCAAGGCTTCGAATAAACTCTTATTAATACCCATATCATTATAGGGTTTCTACTAAACTCTAACCATATTGGGGCACTAACTTACTTACCCTTACCAATATTAGATTAGGATATTTATTGGTTCCATACTATATGTGTGTAACCTTATAGGACCTCGGATTATCCGTGGCCCTAACCACTAATTAATAGTGGCCTCTAGAAAGACATGTTAACTCCTAACCGTCTGAATTAATTTTGATAACTCGAGTCTATCACTTCACTAGTACTCATGCGGACTTTGACGGAGGGACTTAAATCCTTCGGTAAACTTGGCTATGATATTAGTGTCATAAATCGTTTAAATGAAAATAACAATTTTGCAACGGAATTACAAGAACATGCAACATTGTATTTCAACTCGTATGGAAATAAATCAACAAACAAAGAGTTTATCACTATTTACCTTTTGAAGCGTGAGTAGTAGCTTCAAGACTAATACTTCCTGAATGCTTTAGATTGATCTCGAGAGCTTCACATGTAGCTCATCTACTTATTCCATGCTAGCTTGTTTTTGGGTCTCCTTCCTCAAAGCTTGCTAAATCTCTTAATTGAAGAACGGATCATCTTAGCCAAAGCATGCTACAACTCTTAATTGAAGAACGAATCTTGAGAGCATATGGTGGCTAGTGTTTATCTTTGTGAAGGCCGCTCAAGGCTTCGAATAAACTCTTATTAATACCCATATCATTATAGGGTTTCTACTAAACTCTAACCATATTGGGGCACTAACTTACTTACCCTTACCAATATTAGATTAGGATATTTATTGGTTCCATACTATATGTGTGTAACCTTATAGGACCTCAGATTATCCGTGGCCCTAACCACTAATTAATAGTGGCCTCTAGAAAGACATGTTAACTCCTAACCGTCTTGAATTAATTTTGATAACTCGAGTCTATCATTTCACTAGTACTCATGCGGACTTTGACGGAGGGACTTAAATCCTTCGGTAAACTTGGCTCGATATTAGTGTCATAAATCGTTTAAATGAAAATAACAATTTTGCAACGGAATTACAAGAACATGCAACATTGTATTTCAACTCGTATGGAAATAAATCAACAAACAAAGAGTTTATCACTATTTACCTTTTGAAGCGTGAGTAGTAGCTTCACGACTAATACTTCTGAATGCTTTAGATTGATCTCGAGAGCTTCACATGTAGCTCATCTACTTATTCCATGCTAGCTGTGTTTTGGGTCTCCTTCCTCAAAGCTTGCTAAATCTCTTAATTGAAGAACGGATCATCTTAGCCAAAGCATGCTACAACTCTTAATTGAAGAACGAATCTTGAGAGCATATGGTGGCTAGTGTTTATCTTTGTGAAGGCCGCTCAAGGCTTCGAATAAACTCTTATTAATACCCATATCATTATAGGGTTTCTACTAAACTCTAACCATATTGGGGCACTAACTTACTTACCCTTACCAATATTAGATTAGGATATTTATTGGTTCCATACTATATGTGTGTAACCTTATAGGACCTCAGATTATCCGTGGCCCTAACCACTAATTAATAGTGGCCTCTAGAAAGACATGTTAACTCCTAACCGTCCTGAATTAATTTTGATAACTCGAGTCTATCACTTCACTAGTACTCATGCGGACTTTGACGGAGGGACTTAAATCCTTCGGTAAACTTGGCTCTGATATTAGTGTCATAAATCGTTTAAATGAAAATAACAATTTTGCAACGGAATTACAAGAACATGCAACATTGTATTTTAACTCGTATGGAAATAAATCAACAAACAAAGAGTTTATCACTATTTACCTTTTCAAGCATGAGTAGTAGCTTCAAGACTAATACTTCCTGAATGCTTTATATTGATCTCGAGAGCTTCACATGTAGCTCATCTACTTATTCCATGCTACCTGTGTTTTGGGTCTCCTTCCTCAAAGCTTGCTAAATCTCTTAATTGAAGAACAGATCATCTTAGCCAAAGCATGCTACAACTCTTAATTGAAGAACGAATCTTGAGAGCATATGGTGGCTAGTGTTTATCTTTGTGAAGGCCGCTCGAAGGCTTCGAATAAACTCTTATTAATACCCATATCATTATAGGGTTTCTACTAAACTCTAACCATATTGGGGCACTAACTTACTTACCCTTACCAATATTAGATTAGGATATTTATTGGTTCCATACTATATGTGTGTAACCTTATAGGACCTCGGATTATCCGTGGCCCTAACCACTAATTAATAGTGGCCTCTAGAAAGACATGTTAACTCCTAACCGTCTGAATTAATTTTGATAACTCGAGTCTATCACTTCACTCGTACTCATGCGGACTTTGACGGTGGGACTTAAATCCTTCGGTAAACTAGGCTCAGATATTAGTGTCATAAATCATTTAAATGACAATAACAATTTTGCAATGGAATTACAAGAACATGCAACATTGTATTTCAACTCGTATGGAAATAAATCAACAAACAAAGAGTTTATCACTATTTACCTTTTCAAGCGTGAGTAGTAGCTTCACGACTAATACTTCTGGAATGCTTTAGATTGATCTCGAGAGCTTCACATGTAGCTCATCTACTTATTCCATGCTAGCTGTGTTTTGGGTCTCCTTCCTCAAAGCTTGCTAAATCTCTTAATTGAAGAACGGATCATCTTAGCCAAAGCATGCTACAACTCTTAATTGAAGAACGAATCTTGAGAGCATATGGTGGCTAGTGTTTATCTTTGTGAAGGCCGCTCGAAGGCTTCGAATAAACTCTTATTAATACCCATATCATTATCGGGTTTCTACTAAACTCTAACCATATTGGGGCACTAACTTTACTTACCCTTACCAATATTAGATTAGGATATTTATTGGTTCCATACTATATGTGTGTAACCTTATAGGACCTCAGATTATCAGTGGCCCTAACCACTAATTAATAGTGGCCTCTAGAAAGACATGTTAACTCCTAACCGTCCTGAATTAATTTTGATAACTCGAGTCTATCACTTCACTAGTACTCATGCGGACTTTGACGGAGGGACTTAAATCCTTCGGTAAACTAGGCTCGATATTAGTGTCATAAATCGTTTAAATGAAAATAACAATTTTGCAACGGAATTACAAGAACATGCAACATTGTATTTCAACTCGTATGGAAATAAATCAACAAACAAAGAGTTTATCACTATTTACCTTTTGAAGCGTGAGTAGTAGCTTCACGACTAATACTTCTTGAATGCTTTAGATTGATCTCGAGAGCTTCACATGTAGCTCATCTACTTATTCCATGCTAGCTGTGTTTTGGGTCTCCTTCCTCAAAGCTTGCTAAATCTCTTAATTGAAGAACGAGATCATCTTAGCCAAAGCATGCTACAACTCTTAATTGAAGAACGAATCTTGAGAGCATATGGTGGCTAGTGTTTATCTTTGTGAAGGCCGCTCAAGGCTTCGAATAAACTCTTATTAATACCCATATCATTATAGGGTTTCTACTAAACTCTAACCATATTGGGGCACTAACTTACTTACCCTTACCAATATTAGATTAGGATATTGATTTGTTCCATACTATATGTGTGTAACCTTATAGGACCTCAGATTATCCGTGGCCCTAACCACTAATTAATAGTGGCCTCTAGAAAGACATGTTAACTCCTAACCGTCTGAATTAATTTTGATAACTCGAGTCTATCACTTCACTAGTACTCATGCGGACTTTGACGGAGGGACTTAAATCCTTCGGTAAACTAGGCTCGATATTAGTGTCATAAATCGTTTAAATGAAAATAACAATTTTGCAACGGAATTACAAGAACATGCAACATTGTATTTCAACTCGTATGGAAATAAATCAACAAACAAAGAGTTTATCACTATTTACCTTTTGAAGCGTGAGTAGTAGCTTCACGACTAATACTTCCTGAATGCTTTAGATTGATCTCGAGAGCTTCACATGTAGCTCATCTACTTATTCCATGCTAGCTGTGTTTTGGGTCTTCTTCCTCAAAGCTTGCTAAATCTCTTAATTGAAGAACAGATCATCTTAGCCAAAGCATGCTACAACTCTTAATTGAAGAACGAATCTTGAGAGCATATGGTGGCTAGTGTTTATCTTTGTGAAGGCCGCTCAAGGCTTCGAATAAACTCTTATTAATACCCATATCATTATAGGGTTTCTACTAAACTCTAACCATATTGGGGCACGAACTTACTTACCCTTACCAATATTAGATTAGGATATTTATTTGTTCCACACTATATGTGTGTAACCTTATAGGACCTCAGATTATCCGTGGCCCTAACCACTACTTAATAGTGGCCTCTAGAAAGATATGTTAACTCCTAACCGTCCTGAATTAATTTTGATAACTCGAGTCTATCACTTCACTCGTACTCATGCGGACTTTGACGGAGGGACTTAAATCCTTCGGTAAACTAGGCTCGATATTAGTGTCATAAATCATTTAAATGAAAATAACAATTTTGCAATGGAATTACAAGAACATGCAACATTGTATTTCAACTCGTATGGAAATAAATCAATAACAAAGAGTTTATCACTATTTACCTTTTGAAGCGTGAGTAGTAGCTTCACGACTAATACTTCTTGAATGCTTTAGATTGATCTCGAGAGCTTCACATGTAGCTCATCTACTTATTCCATGCTAGCTGTGTTTTGGGTCTTCTTCCTCAAAAGCTTGCTAAATCTCTTAATTGAAGAACGTATCATCTTAGCCAAAGCATGCTACAACTCTTAATTGAAGAACGAATCTTGAGAGCATATGTTGACTAGTGTTTATCTTTGTGAAGGCCGCTCAAGGCTTCGAATAAAGTCTTATTAATACCCATATCATTATAGGGTTTCTACTAAACTCTAACCATATTGGGGCACTAACTTACTTACCCTTACCAATATTAGATTAGGATATTGATTTGTTCCATACTATATGTGTGTAACCTTATAGGCCCCTCCACCTCAGTTCTCCTCCTACCACTAATTAATAGTCTCTAGAGACATGTTACTCCTAACCTCCTGAATTAATTTTGATAACTCAATTACATCACTCACTAGTATTCATGCGACTTTGACGGAGGGACATAAGTCCTTCGGTAAACTAGGCTACGTATATTGGTGTCATAAATCGTTTAAATTAAAATAACAATTTTTCAACGAAATTTCATGAACATGCAACATTTATTTTAACTCATATGGAAATAAATCAACAAACAAAGAGTTTATCACTATTTACGTTTCGAAGCGTGAGTAGTAGCTTCGTACGAACTAATACTTCACCGAATGCTTTAGAATGGTCTCGAGAGCTTCACTGTGAACCATCTACTTATTCCATGCTTATTGGGATGAAGTCTTCTTCCTCAAAGCTTGCTAAATCTCTTAACCGAAGAATGTGACATCGTCTAGCCAAAGCATGCTACAACTCTTAATTGAAGAACGGAATCTTGAGAGCATATGGTGGCGAGTGTTTATCTTTGTGGTGCCGCTTAAGGCTTCTATTAAAGTCTTATTACTCCATATCACTATAAAATGGTTTCTACTAAACTCTAACCATATTGGGGCACTAACTTACTTACCCTTTACCAAT
>JAUJYP020001288.1:0-62337 GCA_030674075.2 Linum usitatissimum | reverse complement strand
AAATGAGAAGACTTTACCACACAATCCCCGGATGTGGTACTTAATGGGGTATTTGAAGACCGGCAAGGTCGATGGAAGCGAGGGAGAAACGAGCTTGGGAACAAAGCCCACATGTGGACTCGTTCGGTGATGTCGGTGCCACGAAATAAGGACTCTCATACACTTTCGAGCCTGGTTCATTCTAGATTTAATTTTGTGGAATAAAGTTTCCAACGAAAACATTTCAAAGAGACTATCTCTTAGAAGGATTAAAGGACGTTCCAAGCTTGAATCAATGAAGGTACATTCATCCTCGGAGAATTGGCAATCCAAATGAGTGGCACGGATCTTTGCACCACGGTATCGAGTCGAACGTCGGTACCGGCGTAAAAATCACAGACTGCATCCACGGGAATCATGATTTCCCAGATCGAGAGTTCGGGACTACTTCTGCACACACTATGCTTTGGACCAGGGTTGTGGAATGATGATTCGAGACATATATTTGATTTTGGACCCCTTCGGAGTACGGTTGGATGCGAAGGTGCGAAGTTGCTCTCAAGTGGGTTAGTTGGTTTCGATGGATGGCACCCAATCGCACTGGAGCCCAAATGAGAAGACTTTACCGCCATGATCACGATGTGGTACTTAATGGGGTATTTGAAGACCGGAAAGGTCGATGGAAGCGAGGGAGAAACGAGCTTGGGAACAAAGCCCACATGTGGACTCGTTGGTGATGCGGGTGCTACAGAAACAAGGACTCTCGTTCCACTTTCCAGCAGGGTTCACTCTGGAATTTAATTTTGTGGAATAAAGGTTCCAGCTCGAAGCATTTTCGAGGGCTATCTCTTAGAAGGATACAAGAGTCATCCCAAGCTTGAATCAATGAAGGTAAATTCATCCTCGGAAATTGGCAATCCAATGAGTGGCACGGATCTTTGCACCACGGTATCGTTAGTCAGAAGCGTCGATACCAGCATAAAATCTTGGACGCATCCAGACAATCATGATTTCCAAGATCGAGAGTTCGGGCCAACTTTGCACACACTATCTTTGGACCAGAGTTGTGGAATGATGATTAGAGACATATATTTGAATTTCGAACCCTTCGGAGCACAGTCGGATGCGAAGGTGCGAAGTTGCTCCAAATTGGGTTAATTGGTTTCGATGGATCGCACTGTATCGCACAGAGCCTAAATGAGAAGACTTTACCCGCACAATCCCCTGATGTGGTACTTAATGCTGGGGTATTTGAAGACCGGCAAGGTCGATGGAAGCAGGGAGAAACGAGCTTGGGAGCAAAAGCCCAAATGTGGACTCGTTCTGGTGATGCGGTGCCACGAAACAAGGACTCTCAATACACTCGAGCCTAGTTCATTCTATATTTTGGTTGTGGAATAAAGGTTCGAACCCAAGCATTTTTCAGAGGCTATCTCTTAGAAGGATACAAGGACGTCCCTAGCTTGGATGTGAAGGTAAATTCATCCTTGTAGAATTGGCGATCCAATGAGTGGCACGGATCTTGCACGGTATCGAGTCCGACCTCGGTACCGGCATAAACATCACGGACGCATCCAAGAATCATGATTTCCAAGATCGAGAGTTCGGGCCAACTTTGCCCACACTATCTTTGGACCAGAGTTGTGGAATGATGATTAGAGACATATATTTGAGTTTGGAACCCTTCGGAGCACAATTGGATGCGAAGGTGCGAAGTTGCTCCAAATTGGGTTAATTGGTTTCGATGGATCGCACCCAATCGCACTCCGACCCAAATGAGAAGACTTTACCCGCACAATCCTTGGATGTGGTACTTGATGGGGTATTTGAAGACCGGCGAGGTCGATAGAAGCCGAGGAGAAACGACCTTGGAAACAAAAGCCCCCCCGTTGAATCGTTTCGGTGATGCGGTACCACGATAATAAGGACTCGCATTACACTTTCGAGCATGGTTCATTCTAGATTTAATTTTGTGGAATAAAGTTTCCGAACAAAATCATTTTCGAGAAGCTATCTCTTAGAAGGATACAAAGGACGTGTGTAACTTGGATCAATGAAATTAGATTCATCCTTGGAGAATTGGCGATCCAATGAATGAAACGGATGCCAAGCACCACGGTATTAATTTGACGCAATTGCCGAGAGGCATAAACGACGAGGCCGCATCAGAGAATCATGATTTCGAAGATCGAGAGTTCAGGCCAACTTAGCCCACACTATCTTTGGACCAAAGGTGTGCAATGATGATTAGAGACATATATTTGAGTTTGGAACCCTTCGGAGCACAATTGGATGCGAAGGTGCGATGTTGCTCCAAATTGGGTTAATTGGTTTTGATGGATTGCACCCCGATCGCATTCGACCCGAATGTGAAGAATTTACCGCACAATCCAGGATAGCTTGGGACTTGATGGTGTGTTTGAAGACCGAGCAAGTTGGGTGAGGAAAATAGGAGAAACGACCTTGCGAACTTGAAAACCACATATTGACTCGTTGCAGAGTGAATCCGTGCCACCGAAACAAGGACTCGCATACACTTTAGAGCATGGTTCATTCTAGATTTAATTTTGTGGAATAAAGGTTCCAACCCCGATCATTTTCGAGAGGCTATCTCTTTAGAAGGATACAAGGACATCCATAGCTTGGATCAATGAAGGTAAATTCATCCTTGGAGGGGGTGTGATCCAATGAGTGGCACGGATCTGCCAGCGAGTGGTGAATCCCTAGACCTCGGTACCGGCATAAACATCTGAGAGGCATCGAAGAATCATGATTTCTTAGATCCAGAGTTCCGGGCCAGCTTTTGCCCACCGTATCTTTGGACCCCTGAGAGGTGTGGAATGATGATTAGGAACGTATGTTAGTGTTTGGAACCCTTCGGAGCACGATTGGATGCGAAGAAGAGCGCAGTTGCTCCAGAATTGGATGGTTAATTGGTTTCGATGGATCGCACCCGATCGCACTCCGAGCCCAAATGAGAAGACTTTACCCGCACAATCCCGGGATGTGGTACTTGATGGTGTATTTGGAAGATGACAAGGTCGATGGAGACGAGGAGAAACGAGTTTGGGAACAAAGCCCACATGTGGACTCGATTAGGTGATGCTTAGGTACCACGATAAGAAGGACTCGCATACACTTTCGAGCATGGTTCATTCTAGATTTAATTTTGTGGAATAACGTTTCCAGCCCAATCATTTCCGAAAGGCTATCTCATAGAAGGATACGAGGACGTCCCTAGCTTGGATCAATGAAGGTAAATTCATCCTTGGAGAATTGGCGATCCAATGAGTGGTACGGATCTTGCACCACGGTATTGAGTCCGACCTCGGTACCGGCATAAACATCACGGACGCATCCAAGAATCATGATTTTCGAAGATCGAGAGTTCGATCCAACTTAGCCCCACACTATCTTAGGACTGAGTTGTGGAATGATGATTAGAGACATATATTTGAGTTTGGAACCCTTCGGAGCACAATTGGATGCGAAGGTGCGATGTTGCTCCAAATTGGGTTAATTGGTTTCGATGGATCGCACCCAATCGCACTCCGACGCAAATGAGAAGACTTTACCCGCACAATCCCCGGATGTGGTACTTGATGGGGTATTTGAAGACCGGCAAGGTCGATGGAAGCAGGGAGAAACGACCTTGGGAACAAAGCCCACATGTGGACTCGTTCGGTGATGCGGTACCACGATAATAAGGACTCGCGTACACTTTCGAGCATGGTTCATTCCAGATTTAATTTTGTGGAATAACGTTTCCAGCCCAATCATTTTCGAGAGGCTATCTCTTAGAAGGATACAAGGACGTCCCTAGCTTGGATCAATGAAGGTAAATTCATCCTTGGAGAATTGGCGATCCAATGAGTGGTACGGATCTGCACCACGGTATTGACTCGACCTCGGTACCGGCATAAACATCACGGACACATCCAAGAATCATGATTTCGACGATCGAGAGTTCGGGCCAACTTAGCCCACACTATCTTAGGACTAGAGGTGTGGAATGATGATTAGAGACATATATTTGAGTTTGGAACCCTTCGGAGCACAATTGGATGCGAAGGTGCGATGTTGCTCGAAATTGGGTTAATTGGTTTCGATGGATCGCACCCGATCGCACTCCGACGCAAATGAGAAGACTTTACCCGCACAATCCCCGGATGTGGTACTTGATGGGGTATTTGAAGACCGGCAGGGTCGATGGAAGCGGGGGGAGAAACGACCTTGGAAACAAAGCCCACATGTGGACTCGTTCCGTGATGCCGGTACCACGAAATAAGGACTCGCATACACTTTCGAGCATGGTTCATTCTAGATTTAATTTTGTGGAATAAAGTTTCCAACCCCATCATTTTCGAGAGGCTATCTCTTAGAAGGATACAAGGACGTCCCTAGCTTGGATCAATGAAGGTAAATTCATCCTTGGAGAATTGGCGATCCAATGAGTGGCACGGATCTGCACCACGGTATCGAGTCGGACCTCGGTACCGGCATAAACATCACGGACGCATCCAAGAATCATGATTTCCAAGATCGAGAGTTCGGGCCAACATAGCCCTCATTATCTTTGGACCAGAGGTGTGGAATGATGATTAGAGACATATATTTGAGTTTGAAACCCTTCGGAGCACAATTGGATGCGAAGGTGCGAAGTTGCTCCAAATTGGGTTAATTGGTTTTGATGGATTGCACCCAATCGCATTCGACCCAAATGTGAAGACTTTACCGCACAATCCCCGGATGTGGTACTTAATTGGGTATTTGAAGACCGGCAAGTTCGATGGAAGCGGGGGAGAAACGACCTTGGAAACAAAGCCCACATGTGGACTCGTTCGGTGATGCGGTCCACGACAATAAAGGACTCGCATACACTTTCGAGCATGGTTCATTCTAGATTTAATTTTGTGGAATAAAGGTTCCATCCCAATCATTTTCGAGAGGCTATCTCTTAGAAGGATACAAGGACGTCCCTAGCTTGGATCGATGAAGGTAAATTCATCCTTGGAGAATTGGCGATCCAATGAGTGGCACGGATCTGCACCACGGTATCGAGGTCGACCTCGGTACCGGCATAAACATCACGGACGCATCGAAGAATCATGATTTCGAAGATCGAGAGTTCGGGCCAACTTAGCCCACACTATCTTAGGACTAGAGTTGTGGAATGATGATTAGAGACATATGTTTGAGTTTGGAACCCTTCGGAGCACAATTGGATGCGAAGGTGCGATGTTGCTCCAAATTGGGTTAATTGGTTTCGATGGATCGCACCCAATCGCACTCCGACGCAAATGAGAAGACTTTACCCGCACAATCCTTGGATGTGGTACTTGATGGGGTATTTGAAGACCGGCGAGGTCGATGGAAGCGAGGAGAAACGACCTTGGAAACAAAGCCCACATGTGGACTCGTTCGGTGATGCGGTACCACGAAATAAGGACTCGCATACACTTTCGAGCATGGTTCATTCTAGATTTAATTTTGTGGAATAAAGGTTCCAACCCAATCATTTTCGAGAGGCTATCTCTTAGAAGGATACAAGGACGTCCCTAGCTTGGATCAATGAAGGTAAATTCATCCTTGGAGAATTGGCGATCCAATGAGTGGTACGGATCTGCACCACGGTATTGAGTCGACCTCGGTACCGGCATAAACGGCACGGACGCATCAGAGAATCATGATTTCGAAGATCGAGAGTTCGGGCTAACTTTGCACACACTATCTTTGGACCAGAGTTGTGGAATGATGATTAGAGACATATATTTGAGTTTGGAACCCTTCGGAGCACAGTTGGATGCGAAGGTGCGAAGTTGTTCCAAATTGGGTTAATTGGTTTCGATGGATCGCACCCAATCGCACTCCGACCCAAATGAGAAGACTTTACCCGCACAATCCCCGGATGTGGTACTTAATGGGGTATTTGAAGACCGGCAAGGTCGATGGAAGCGAGGAGAAACGAGCTTGGAAACAAAGCCCACTGTGGACTCGTTCGGTGATGCGGTACCACCAAATAAGGACTCGCGTACACTTTCGAGCATGGTTCATTCTAGATTTAATTTTGTGGAATAAAGGTTCCAACCCGATCATTTTCGAGAGGCTATCTCTTAGAAGGATACAAGGACGTCCCTAGCTTGGATCAATGAAGGTAAATTCATCCTTGGAGAATTGGCGCCCCCCTGCCGGCCCGCCCCCCCCCCCCCCCCCCCCGGGCCCCCTGCCCACCTATCTTTGGACCCGAGGTGTGGAATGATGATTAGAGACATATATTTGTGTTTGGAACCCTTCGGAGCACAATTGGATGCCGAAGGCTGCGAAGTTGCTCCAAATTGGGTTAATTGGTTTTGATGGATTGCACCCAATCGCACTCAGACCCAAATGAGAAGACTTTACCCGCACAATCCCCGGATGTGGTACTTGATGGGGTATTTGAAGACCGGCAAGTTCGATGGAAGCGAGGGGAGAAACGAGCTTGGGAACAAAGCCCACATGTGGACTCGTTCGGTGATGCGGTACCACGAAAATAAGGACTCGCAGACACTTTCGAGCATGGTTCATTCTAGATTTAATTTTGTGGAATAAAGGTTCCATCCCAATCATTTTCGAAAGGCTATCTCTTAGAAGGATACAAGGACGTCCCTAGCTTGGATCAATGAAGGTAAATTCATCCTTGGAGAATTGGCGATCCAATGAGTGGTACGGATCCTGCACCACGGTATTGAGTCCGACCTCGGTACCAGCATAAACATCACAGACGCATCCAAGAATCATGATTTCGAAGATCGAGAGTTCGGGCCAACTTAGCCCACACTATCTTAGGACTAGAGTTGTGGAATGATGATTAGAGACATATATTTGAGTTTGGAACCCTTCGGAGCACAATTGGATGCGAAGGTGCGATGTTGCTCCAAATTGGGTTAATTGGTTTCGATGGATCGCACCCAATCGCACTCCGACGCAAATGAGAAGACTTTTACCCGCACAATCCCCGGATGTGGTACTTGATGGGGTATTTGAAGACCGGCAAGGTCGATGGAAGCGAGGAGAAACGACCTTGGAAACAAAGCCCACATGTGGACTCGTTCCGATGATGCGGTACCACGATAACAAGGACTCGCATACACTTTTGAGCATGGTTCATTCTAGATTTAATTTTGTGGAATAAAGGTTCAACCCAATCATTTTCGAAAGGCTATCTCTTAGAAGGATACAAGGACGTCCCTAGCTTGGATCAATGAAGGTAAATTCATCCTTGGAGAATTGGCGATCCAATGAGTGGTACGGATCTGCACCACGGTATTGAGTCCGACCTCGGTACCGGCATAAACATCACGGACGCATCCAAGAATCATGATTTCGAAGATCGAGAGTTCGGGCCAACTTAGCCCACACTATCTTTGGACTACAGTTGTGGAATGATGATTAGAGACATATATTTGAGTTTGGAACCCTTCGGAGCACAATTGGATGCGAAGGTGCGAAGTTGCTCCAAATTGGGTTAATTGGTTTCGATGGATCGCACCCAATCGCACTCCGACGCAAATGAGAAGACTTTACCCGCACAATCCCCGGATGTGGTACTTGATGGGGTATTTGAAGACCGGCAAGGTCGATGGAAGCAGGGAGAAACGACCTTGGAAACAAAGCCCACATGTGGACTCGTTCGGTGATGCGGTACCACGATAATAAGGACTCGCATACACTTTCGAGCATGGTTCATTCTAGATTTAATTTTGTGGAATAAAGGTTCCAACCCAATCATTTTCGAGAGGCTATCTCTTAGAAGGATACAAGGACGTCCCTAGCTTGGATCAATGAAGGTAAATTCATCCTTGGAGAATTGGCGATCCAATGAGTGGTACGGATCTTGCACCACGGTATTGAGTCCGACCTCGGTACCGGCATAAACATCACAGACGCATCCAAGAATCATGATTTCCAAGATCGAGAGTTCGGGCCAACTTAGCCCACACTATCTTTGGACCAAAGGTGTGGAATGATGATTAGAGACATATATTTGAGTTTGGAACCCTTCGGAGCACAATTGGATGCGAAGGTGCGAAGTTGCTCCAAATTGGGTTAATTGGTTTTGATGGATTGCACCCAATCGCATTCCGACCCAAATGTGAAGAATTTACCCGCACAATCCCCGGATGTGGTACTTAATGGGGTATTTGAAGACCAGCAAGTTCGATGGAAGCAGGGAGAAACGACCTTGGAAACAAAGCCCACATGTGGACTCGTTCCGGTGATCCGGTACCACGAAAATAAGGACTCGCATACACTTTCGAGCATGGTTCATTCTAGATTTAATTTTGTGGAATAAAGGTTCCATCCCAATCATTTTCGAGAGGCTATCTCTTAGAAGGATACAAGGACGTCCCTAGCTTGGATCAATGAAGGTAAATTCATCCTTGGAGAATTGGCGATCCAATGAGTGGTACGGATCCTGCACCACGGTATCGAGTCCGACCTCGGTACCGGCATAAACATCACGGACGCATCCAAGAATCATGATTTCCAAGATCGAGAGTTCGGGCCAACTTAGCCCACATTATCTTTGGACTAGAGTTGTGGAATGATGATTAGAGACATATATTTGAGTTTGGAACCCTTCGGAGCACAATTGGATGCGAAGGTGCGATGTTGCTCCAAATTGGGTTAATTGGTTTCGATGGATCGCACCCAATCGCACTCACGACCCAAATGAGAAGACTTTACCCGCACAATCCCCGGATGTGGTACTTAATGGGGTATTTGAAGACCGGCAAGGTCGATGGAAGCGGGGAGAAACGAGCTTGGAAACAAAGCCCACATGTGGACTCGTTCGGTGATGCGGTACCACGAAATAAGGACTCGCATACACTTTCGAGCATGGTTCATTCTAGATTTAATTTTGTGGAATAAAGGTTCCAACCCAATCATTTTCGAGAGGCTATCTCTTAGAAGGATACAAGGACGTCCCTAGCTTGGATCAATGAAGGTAAATTCATCCTTGGAGAATTGGCGATCCAATGAGTGGTACGGATCCTCCACCACGGTATTGAGTCGGGACCTCGGTACCGGCATAAACATCACGGACGCATCCAAGAATCATGATTTCGAAGATCGAGAGTTCGGGCCAACTTAGCCCACACTATCTTTGGACTAGAGTTGTGGAATGATGATTAGAGACATATATTTGAGTTTGGAACCCTTCGGAGCACAATTGGATGCGAAGGTGCGATGTTGCTCCAAATTGGGTTAATTGGTTTCGATGGATCGCACCCAATCGCACTCCGACGCAAATGAGAAGACTTTACCCGCACAATCCCCGGATGTGGTACTTGATGGGGTATTTGAAGACCGGCAAGGTCGATGGAAGCAAGGAGAAACGAGCTTGGGAACAAAGCCCACATGTGGACTCGTTCCGGTGATGCCGGTACCACGATAATAAGGACTCGCATACACTTTCGAGCTTGGTTCATTCTAGATTTAATTTTGTGGAATAAAGGTTCCAACCCAATCATTTTCGAGAGGCTATCTCTTAGAAGGATACAAGGACGTCCCTAGCTTGGATCAATGAAGGTAAATTCATCCTTGGAGAATTGGCGATCCAATGAGTGGTACGGATCCTCCGCACGGTATTGAGTCCGAACCTCGGTACCGGCATAAACATCACGGACGCATCCAAGAATCATGATTTCGAAGATCGAGAGTTCGGGCCAACTTAGCCCACACTATCTTTGGACCAGAGTTGTGGAATGATGATTAGAGACATATATTTGAGTTTGGAACCCTTCGGAGCACAATTGGATGCGAAGGTGCGAAGTTGCTCCAAATTTGGGTTAATTGGTTTCGATGGATCGCACCCAATCGCACTCCAAACCCAAATGAGAAGACTTTACCCGCACAATCCCCGGATGTGGTACTTGATGGTGTATTTGAAGACCGGCAAGGTCGATGGAAGCGAGGGAGAAACGAGTTTGGGAACAAAGCCCACATGTGGACTCGTTCCGGTGATGCGGTACCACGATAATAAGGACTCGCATACACTTTCGAGCATGGTTCATTCTAGATTTAATTTTGTGGAATAAAGGTTCCAACCCAATCATTTTCGAGAGGCTATCTCTTAGAAGGATACAAGGACGTCCCTAGCTTGGATCAATGAAGGTAAATTCATCCTTGGAGAATTGGCGATCCAATGAGTGGTACGGATCCTGCACCACGGTATTGAGTCGACCTCGGTACCGGCATAAACATCACGGACGCATCCAAGAATCATGATTTCGAAGATCGAGAGTTCGGGCCAACTTAGCCCACACTATCTTAGGACTAGTGTTGTGGAATGATGATTAGAGACATATATTTGAGTTTGGAACCCTTCGGAGCACAATTGGATGCGAAGGTGAGATCCAAATTGGGTTAATTAGTTTCGATGGAACGCACCCAATCGCACTCCGACCCGAATGAGAAGACTTTACCCGCACAATCCCCGGATGTGGTACTTGATGGGGTATTTGAAGACCGGCAAGGTCGATGGAAGCGAGGAGAAACGAGCTTGGGAACAAAGCCCACATGTGGACTCGTTCGGTGATGCGGTACCACGATAATAAGGACTCGCATACACTTTCGAGCATGGTTCATTCTAGATTTAATTTTGTGGAATAAAGGTTCCAACCCAATCATTTTCGAGAGGCTATCTCTTAGAAGGATACAAGGACGTCCCTAGCTTGGATCAATGAAGGTAAATTCATCCTTGGAGAATTGGCGATCCAATGAGTGGTACGGATCCCGCACCACGGTATCGAGTCCGACCTCGGTACCAGCATAAACATCACAGACGCATCCAAGAATCATGATTTCCAAGATCGAGAGTTCGGGCCAACTTTGCCCACACTATCTTTGGACCAGAGGTGTGGAATGATGATTAGAGACATATATTTGAGTTTGGAACCCTTCGGAGCACAATTGGATGCGAAGGTGCGAAGTTGCTCCAAATTGGGTTAATTGGTTTCGATGGATCGCACCCAATCGCACTCCGACCCAAATGAGAAGACTTTACCCGCACAATCCCCGGATGTGGTACTTGATGGTGTATTTGAAGACCGGCAAGGTCGATGGAAGCGAGGAGAAACGAGCTTGGAAACAAAGCCCACATGTGGACTCGTTCCGGTGATGCCGGTACCACGATAATAAGGACTCGCATACACTTTCGAGCATGGTTCATTCTAGATTTAATTTTGTGGAATAAAGGTTCCATCCCAATCATTTTCGAGAGGCTATCTCTTAGAAGGATACAAGGACGTCCCTAGCTTGGATCAATGAAGGTAAATTCATCCTTGGAGAATTGGCGATCCAATGAGTGGTACGGATCTCGCACCACGGTATTGAGTCCGACCTCGGTACCGGCATAAACATCACGGACGCATCCAAGAATCATGATTTCGAAGATCGAGAGTTCGGGCCAACTTAGCCCACACTATCTTAGGACTAGAGTTGTGGAATGATGATTAGAGACATATATTTGAGTTTGGAACCCTTCGGAGCACAATTGGATGCGAAGGTGCGATGTTGCTCCAAATTGGGTTAATTGGTTTCGATGGATCGCACCCAATCGCACTCCGACGCAAATGAGAAGACTTTACCCGCACAATCCCCGGATGTGGTACTTGATGGGGTATTTGAAGACCGGCAAGGTCGATGGAAGCAGGGAGAAACGACCTTGGAAACAAAGCCCACATGTGGACTCGTTCCGGTGATGCCGGTACCACGATAATAAGGACTCGCATACACTTTCGAGCATGGTTCATTCTAGATTTAATTTTGTGGAATAACGTTTCCAGCCCAATCATTTTCGAAAGGCTATCTCTTAGAAGGATACAAGGACGTCCCTAGCTTGGATCAATGAAGGTAAATTCATCCTTGGAGAATTGGCGATCCAATGAGTGGTACGGATCCTGCACCACGGTATTGAGTCCGACCTCGGTACCAGCATAAACATCACAGACGCATCCAAGAATCATGATTTCGACGATCGAGAGTTCGGGCCAACTTAGCCCACACTATCTTAGGACTAGAGTTGTGGAATGATGATTAGAGACATATATTTGAGTTTGGAACCCTTCGGAGCACAATTGGATGCGAAGGTGCGATGTTGCTCCAAATTGGGTTAATTGGTTTCGATGGATCGCACCCAATCGCACTCCGACGCAAATGAGAAGACTTTACCCGCACAATCCCCGGATGTGGTACTTGATGGTGTATTTGAAGACCGGCAAGGTCGATGGAAGCAGGGAGAAACGACCTTGGGAACAAAGCCCACATGTGGACTCGTTCGGTGATGCCGGTACCACGATAATAAGGACTCGCATACACTTTCGAGCATGGTTCATTCTAGATTTAATTTTGTGGAATAAAGTTTCCAGCCCAATCATTTTCGAAAGGCTATCTCTTAGAAGGATACAAGGACGTCCCTAGCTTGGATCAATGAAGGTAAATTCATCCTTGGAGAATTGGCGATCCAATGAGTGGTACGGATCCTGCACCACGGTATTGAGTCCGACCTCGGTACCAGCATAAACATCACAGACGCATCCAAGAATCATGATTTCGACGATCGAGAGTTCGGGCCAACTTAGCCCACACTATCTTAGGACTAGAGTTGTGGAATGATGATTAGAGACATATATTTGAGTTTGGAACCCTTCGGAGCACAATTGGATGCGAAGGTGCGATGTTGCTCCAAATTGGGTTAATTGGTTTCGATGGATCGCACCCAATCGCACTCCGACGCAAATGAGAAGACTTTACCCGCACAATCCCCGGATGTGGTACTTGATGGTGTATTTGAAGACCGGCAAGGTCGATGGAAGCAGGGAGAAACGAGTTTGGGAACAAAGCCCACATGTGGACTCGTCCGGTGATGCCGGTACCACGATAATAAGGACTCGCATACACTTTCGAGCTTGGTTCATTCTAGATTTAATTTTGTGGAATAAAGGTTCCAACCCAATCATTTTCGAGAGGCTATCTCTTAGAAGGATACAAGGACGTCCCTAGCTTGGATCAATGAAGGTAAATTCATCCTTGGAGAATTGGCGATCCAATGAGTGACACGGATCCTGCACCACGGTATCGAGTCCGACCTCGGTACCAGCATAAACATCACAGAGGCATCCAAGAATCATGATTTCCAAGATCAAGAGTTCGGGCCAACTTTGCCCACACTATCTTTGGACCAGAGGTGTGGAATGATGATTAGAGACATATATTTGTGTTTGGAACCCTTCGGAGCACAATTGGATGCGAAGCTGCGAAGTTGCTCCAAATTGGGTTAATTGGTTTCGATGGATCGCACCCAATCGCACTCCGACCCAAATGAGAAGACTTTACCCGCACAATCCCCGGATGTGGTACTTGATGGTGTATTTGAAGACCGGCAAGGTCGATGGAAGCAGGGAGAAACGAGTTTGGGAACAAAGCCCACATGTGGACTCGTTCCGGTGATGCCGGTACCACGATAATAAGGACTCGCATACACTTTCGAGCATGGTTCATTCTAGATTTAATTTTGTGGAATAAAGGTTCCATCCCAATCATTTTCGAGAGGCTATCTCTTAGAAGGATACAAGGACGTCCCTAGCTTGGATCAATGAAGGTAAATTCATCCTTGGAGAATTGGCGATCCAATGAGTGGTACGGATCTCGCACCACGGTATTGAGTCCGACCTCGGTACCGGCATAAACATCACGGACGCATCCAAGAATCATGATTTCGAAGATCGAGAGTTCGGGCCAACTTAGCCCACACTATCTTAGGACTAGAGTTGTGGAATGATGATTAGAGACATATATTTGAGTTTGGAACCCTTCGGAGCACAATTGGATGCGAAGGTGCGATGTTGCTCCAAATTGGGTTAATTGGTTTCGATGGATCGCACCCAATCGCACTCCGACGCAAATGAGAAGACTTTACCCGCACAATCCCCGGATGTGGTACTTGATGGGGTATTTGAAGACCGGCAAGGTCGATGGAAGCAGGGAGAAACGACCTTGGAAACAAAGCCCACATGTGGACTCGTTCCGGTGATGCCGGTACCACGATAATAAGGACTCGCATACACTTTCGAGCATGGTTCATTCTAGATTTAATTTTGTGGAATAAAGTTTCCAACCCAATCATTTTCGAGAGGCTATCTCTTAGAAGGATACAAGGACGTCCCTAGCTTGGATCAATGAAGGTAAATTCATCCTTGGAGAATTGGCGATCCAATGAGTGGTACGGATCCTGCACCACGGTATTGAGTCCGACCTCGGTACCAGCATAAACATCACAGACGCATCCAAGAATCATGATTTCGAAGATCGAGAGTTCGGGCCAACTTAGCCCACACTATCTTAGGACTAGAGTTGTGGAATGATGATTAGAGACATATATTTGAGTTTGGAACCCTTCGGAGCACAATTGGATGCGAAGGTGCGATGTTGCTCCAAATTGGGTTAATTGGTTTCGATGGATCGCACCCAATCGCACTCCGACGCAAATGAGAAGACTTTACCCGCACAATCCCCGGATGTGGTACTTGATGGTGTATTTGAAGACCGGCAAGGTCGATGGAAGCGAGGAGAAACGACCTTGGAAACAAAGCCCACATGTGGACTCGTTCGGTGATGCCGGTACCACGATAATAAGGACTCGCATACACTTTCGAGCTTGGTTCATTCTAGATTTAATTTTGTGGAATAAAGGTTCCAACCCAATCATTTTCGAGAGGCTATCTCTTAGAAGGATACAAGGACGTCCCTAGCTTGGATCAATGAAGGTAAATTCATCCTTGGAGAATTGGCGATCCAATGAGTGGTACGGATCCTGCACCACGGTATTGAGTCCGACCTCGGTACCAGCATAAACATCACAGACGCATCCAAGAATCATGATTTCGAAGATCGAGAGTTCGGGCCAACTTAGCCCACACTATCTTTGGACCAAAGGTGTGGAATGATGATTAGAGACATATATTTGAGTTTGGAACCCTTCGGAGCACAATTGGATGCGAAGGTGCGAAGTTGCTCCAAATTGGGTTAATTGGTTTTGATGGATTGCACCCAATCGCATTCCGACCCAAATGTGAAGAATTTACCCGCACAATCCCCGGATGTGGTACTTGATGGTGTATTTGAAGACCGGCAAGTTCGATGGAAGCAGGGAGAAACGACCTTGGAAACAAAGCCCACATGTGGACTCGTTCCGGTGATCCGGTACCACCAAAATAAGGACTCGCATACACTTTCGAGCATGGTTCATTCTAGATTTAATTTTGTGGAATAAAGGTTCCATCCCAATCATTTTCGAGAGGCTATCTCTTAGAAGGATACAAGGACGTCCCTAGCTTGGATCAATGAAGGTAAATTCATCCTTGGAGAATTGGCGATCCAATGAGTGGCACGGATCCTGCACCACGGTATCGAGTCCGACCTCGGTACCAGCATAAACATCACAGACGCATCCAAGAATCATGATTTCCAAGATCGAGAGTTCGGGCCAACATTGCCCACACTATCTTTGGACCAGAGTTGTGGAATGATGATTAGAGACATATATTTGAGTTTGGAACCCTTCAGAGCACAATTGGATGCGAAGGTGCGAAGTTGCTCCAAATTGGGTTAATTGGTTTCGATGGATCGCACCCAATCGCACTCCGACCCAAATGAGAAGACTTTACCCGCACAATCCCCGGATGTGGTACTTAATGGGGTATTTGAAGATCGGCAAGGTCGATGGAAGCGAGGAGAAACGAGCTTGGGAACAAAGCCCACATGTGGACTCGTTCGGTGATGTCGGAGCCACCAAAATAAGGACTCGCATACACTTTCGAGCTTGGTTCATTCAAGATTTAATTTTGTGGAATAAAGGTTCCAACCCAAGCATTTTCGAGAGGCTATCTCTTAGAAGGATACAAGGACGTCCCTAGCTTGGATCAATGAAGGTAAATTCATCCTTGGAGAATTGGCAATCCAATGAGTGGCACGGATCTTGCACCACGGTATCGAGTCCAACCTCGGTACCAGCATAAACATCACAGACGCATCCAAGAATCATGATTTCGAAGATCGAGTGTTCGGGCCAACTTAGCCCACACTATCTTTGGACCAGAGGTGTGGAATGATGATTAGAGACATATATTTGAGTTTGGAACCCTTCGGAGCACAATTGGATGCGAAGGTGCGAAGTTGCTCCAAATTGGGTTAATTGGTTTCGATGGATCGCACCCAATCGCACTCCGACCCAAATGAGAAGACTTTACCCGCACAATCCCCGGATGTGGTACTTAATGGGGTATTTGAAGACCGGCAAGTTCGATGGAAGGAGGGAGAAACGAGCTTGGAAACAAAGCCCACATGTGGACTCGTTCCGGTGATGCCGGTACCACCAAAATAAGGACTCGCATACACTTTCGAGCCTGGTTCATTCTAGATTTAATTTTGTGGAATAAAGGTTCCAACCCAATCATTTTCGAGAGGCTATCTCTTAGAAGGATACAAGGACGTCCCTAGCTTGGATCAATGAAGGTAAATTCATCCTTGGAGAATTGGAATTCCAATGAGTGGCACAGATGCTACACCACGGTATCGAGTCCGACCTCGGTACCGGCATAAACATCACAGACGCATCCAAGAATCGTGATTTGCAAGATCGAGAGTTCGGGCCAACATTGCCCACACTATCTTTGGACCAGAGTTGTGGAATGATGATTAGAGACATATATTTGAGTTTGGAACCCTTCGGAGCACAATTGGATGCGAAGGTGCGAAGTTGCTCCAAATTGGGTTAATTGGTTTCGATGGATTGCACCCAATCGCACTCCGACCCAAATGAGAAGACTTTACCCGCACAATCCCCGGATGTGGTACTTAATGGGGTATTTGAAGACCGGCAAGGTCGATGGAAGCGAGGAGAAACGAGCTTGGAAACAAAGCCCACATGTGGACTCGTTCGGTGATCCGGTACCACCAAAATAAGGACTCGCATACACTTTCCTTCTTATTTGAATCCCCCCTCCCCTTCACACTCCCGCGTCGACTCCTCCGGGCGGCCCCCGCACCACGGTATCGATCCGCCCTAACGGTACTCCCCCCGGCGCCAAACATCACAAACGCATCCAAGAATCATGATTTCCAAGATCGAGAGTTCGGGCCAACTTAGCCCACACTATCTTTGGACCAGAGGTGTGGAATGATGATTAGAGACATATATTTGAGTTTGGAACCCTTCGGAGCACAATTGGATGCGAAGGTGCGAAGTTGCTCCAAATTGGGTTAATTGGTTTTTGATGGATTGCACCCAATCGCATTCCGACCCAAATGTGAAGACTTTACCCCCACAATCCCCGATGTGGTACTTAATGGGGTATTTGAAGACCGCGGGAAGTTCGATGGAAGCGGGGAGAAACGAGCTTGAGAACAAAGCCCACATGTGGACTCGTTCGGTAAGATGCCGTACCACCGAAATAAGGACTCGCGTACACTTTCGAGCATGGTTCATTCTAGATTTAATTTTGTGGAATAAAGGTTCCAACTGAAGATTTTCGAGTGGACATCTCCGAAAAGGATACACAGGACGTCCCTAGCTTGGATCAATGAAGGTAATCTCATCCTTGGAGAATTGGCGATCCAATGAGTGGTACAGGATCCTTCACCCACGGTATCGAGTCAAACCTCTGTACCGGCATAAACATCGCGGAGGCATCCAAGAATCATGATTTCCAAGATCGAGAGTTCGAGCAAACATTGCCCACACTATCTTTGGACCCGAATTATGGAATGATAATTAGAGACATATATTTGTGTTCTGGAACCTCTTCTGGAGCAATTGGATGCGAAGGTACGAAGTTGCTCAAATGAAGTTAATTGGTTTCGATGGATGGCACCCCATCGCACTTTCCGACCCCGAATGAGAAGACTTTACCCTGCACAATTTCAGATGTGGTACTTAATGGTAGTATTCGAGAAGACCGGCAAGGTCGATGGAAAGCAGGGAGAAACAAGTTTGGGAACAAAGCCCACATGTGGACTCGTTCCCAGGTTATGTTAGGTAACCAAAACAAGGACTCTCATACACTTTCGAGCTTGGGTTCATTCTTGATTTAATTTTGTGGAATAAAGGTTCCAGCCCAAGCATTTTCGAGTTGCTATCTCTTAGAAGGATACAAGGACGTCCCTGGCTTGGATCAATGAAGGTAAATTCATCCTTGGAGAATTGGCGATCCAATGAGGGTACGGATGTTGCACCACGTATCGAGTCCGACCTAGATACCGACAAACATCACATATGCATCCAAGAATCATGATTTCCAAGATCGAGAGTTCGAGCCAACTTTTGCCCAGTATCTTTGGACTAGAGTTATGGAATGATGATTAGAGACATATATTTGAGTTTGGAACCCTTCGGAGACAATTAGATGCGAAGGTGCGAAGTTAAGCTCAATTGGGTTAATTGGTTTCGATGGATCGCACCCAATCACACTCCGACCCAATGAGAAGACTTTACCCGTACAATCCCGGATGTGAACTTAATGGGTATTTGAAGACCAGCGAGTTCGATGGAACGGGAGAAACGACCTTGGAAACAAAGCCCACGTATTGGACTCGTTCGGTGATGCTGGTACCACGAAATAAGGACTCTCATACAGCTTTCGAGCATGGTTCATTCCTGATTTAATTTTGTGGAATAAAGGTTCCATCCCGATCATTTTCGAGAGGCTATTTCTTAGAAGGATACGAGGACGTCCCTGGCTTGGATCGATGAAGGTAAATTCATCCTTGGAGAATTTGAGATCCAATGAGCGAGCACAGAATCTTGCACCACGACATCGACTCCAACCTCGATACCAGCATAAACATCACAGACACATCCAAGAATAATGATTTTGAAGATCGAGAGTTTGGGCCAAAATTTCCCACACTATCTTTGGACCAGAGGTGTGGAATGATGATTAGAGACATATATTTGAGTTTTGAACCCTTCAGAGCACACTGGTGGATGCGAAGGTGCGAAGTTGCTCCGAGTAGGGTTAATTGGTTTTGATGGATTGCACCTGATCGCATTTGCATTGAAATCCGAAGACTTTACCCGCACAATCCCCGGATGTGGTACTTAATGGGGTATTTGAAGACAGGCCAGTTCGATAGTTGCCGGGGAGAAACGACCTTGGAAGCAAAGCCCACATGTGGACTCGTTCCGTGTGATACGACACCACGAAATAAGGACTCGCGTGCTCTTTTGGCCACAGTTCATTTTAGATTTAATTTTGTGGAATAATGGTTGAGACGGAATCATTTTTCGAGAGGCTATCTCTTAGAAGGATACAGGGACGTCCACTAGCTTGGATCAATGAAGGTAAATTCATCCTTGGAGAATTGGCGATCCAATGAGTGGCACGGATCAAGCACCACGGTATCGAGTCGAACCTCGGTACCAGCATAAACATCACGGACGCATCCAAGAATCATGATTTCCAAGATCGAGAATTTGGACCAGCTTCGCCCACACTATCTTTGGACCAGAGGTGTGGAATGATGATTAGAGACATATATTTGTGTTTGGAACCCTTCGCAGACACAATTGGATGCGAAAGTAACGAGATGGCACCAGAGTGGGTTAATTGGTTTCGATGGATCGCACCCAATCGCACTTTCAGGAAAGCCCAAATGAGAAGGCTTTTACCCCCACCGATCCCGAATGTGTGGTACTTAATGGGGTTTTTTAAGCTCGGCGAGGTCGATGGAAACGGGGAGAAACGAGCTTGGGAGCAAGAAAGCCCACATGTGGACTCGTTCGGTTATGCGGTGCCGCTGGCTTGAGGACTCGCATACACTTTTGAGCGTTGTTCATTCTAGATTTAATTCTTTGGAATAAAGGTTCCAACCGAAGCATTTTTCGAGGGGATTTATTTCTTAGAAGGATACGAGGACAGTTCCTGGCTTGGATCGGTAAAGGGAGTAATTCATCGTTGGAGAATTGGAGATCCGATGAGTGGCACGAATCTTTGCGCCACGGTATCGAGTCCGATCTCGGTACCGGCCTAAACATCTCTGAAGCATCGAAGAATCATGATTTCTCAGATCGAGAGTTCGAGGCTGACTTTGCCCACAACTATCTTTGGACAACAGATTGTGGAATGATGATTAGAGACATATATTTGAGTTTGGAACCCTTCGGAGCACAATTGGATGCGAATGTGCGAAGTTGCTCCAAATTGGGTTAATTGGTTTCGATGGATCACACCCAATCGCACTACGACGCAAATGAGAAGACTTTACAATGACGATCCCCGGATGTGGTACTTGATGGGATATTTGAAGGTAGGCAAGGTCGATGGAAGCCGAGGAGAAACGAGTTTGGGAGCAAAGCCCACATGTGGAATCGTTCGGTGATGCGGAGACACTGTATAATAAGGACTCGCATTACACTTTCGAGCCTGGTTCATTTTAGATTTAAATTTCCGGAATAAGGTTTCCAAACGATGCATTTTCGAGAGGCTATCTCTTAGAAGGATACAAGAGACGTCCCTATCTTGGATCGGTGAAGAAGAATGAGTCATCCTTGAAGAATTTGCGATCAAGTGAGTGGTACGGATCATGCACTTTCCATGTTACCAATTAAAACCTCGGTACCAGCATAACCATCACGAAGACGCATCCGAAAGTCATGATTTCGAAGATCGAGAGTTTAGGCCAACTCCGCCCACACTATCTTTGGACCAAAGGTGAGGAATGATGATTAGAAACATATATTTGAGTTTGGAACCCTTCGGAGCACAATTGGATGCGAAGGTGCCGAAATTTCTCAAAATTGGGTTAATTGGTTTTGATGGATTGCACCCCGATCACATTCCGACCCAAATGTGAAGAATTTACCATCACAATCCCCGGATGTGGTACTTAATGGGGTATTTGAAGATCGGCAAGTTCGATGGAAGCGAGGAGAAACGAGCTTGGGAACAAAGCCCACATGTGGACTCGTTCGGTGATGCGGTGCCACCAAAACAAGGACTCTCATACACTTTCGAGCTGGTTCATTCTAGATTTAATTTTGTGGAATAAAGGTTCCAACCCAAGCATTTTCGAGAGGCTATCTCTTAGAAGGATACAAGGACGTCCCTAGCTTGGATCAATGAAGGTAAATTCATCCTTGGAGAATTGGCGATCCAATGAGTGGCACGGATCTGCACCACGGTATCGAGTCGACCTCGGTACCGGCATAAACATCACGGACGCATCCAAGAATCATGATTTCCAAGATCGAGAGTTCGGGCCAACTTTGCCCACACTATCTTTGGACCAGAGTTGTGGAATGATGATTAGAGACATATATTTGAGTTTGGAACCCTTCGGAGCACAATTGGATGCGAAGGTGCGAAGTTGCTCCAAATTGGGTTAATTGGTTTCGATGGATCGCACCCAATCGCACTCCGACCCAAATGAGAAGACTTTACCCGCACAATCCCGGATGTGGTACTTAATGGGGTATTTGAAGACCGGCAAGGTCGATGGAAGCGGGGAGAAACGAGCTTGGGAACAAAGCCCACATGTGGACTCGTTCGGTGATGCGGTACCACCAACAAGGACTCTCATACACTTTCGAGCTGGTTCATTCTAGATTTAATTTTGTGGAATAAAGGTTCCAACCCAAGCATTTTCGAGAGGCTATCTCTTAGAAGGATACAAGGACGTCCCTAGCTTGGATCAATGAAGGTAAATTCATCCTTGGAGAATTGGCGATCCAATGAGTGGCACGGATCGCACCACGGTATCGAGTCCTCGGCATAAACATCACGGACGCATCCAAGAATCATGATTTCCAAGATCGAGAGTTCGGGCCAACTTTGCCAACACTATCTTTGGACCATAGTTGTGGAATGATGATTAGAGACATATATTTGAGTTTGGAACCCTTCGGAGCACAATTGGATGCGAAGGTGCGAAGTTGGTCCAAATTGGGTTAATTGGTTTCGATGGATCGCACCCAATCGCACTCGACCCAAATGAGAAGACTTTACCCGCACAATCCCGGATGTGGTACTTAATGGGGTATTTGAAGACCGGCAAGGTCGATGGAAGCGGGAGAAACGAGCTTGGGAACAAAGCCCACATGTGGACTCGTTCGGTGATGCGGTACCACCAAAACAAGGACTCTCATACACTTTCGAGCCTGGTTCATTCTAGATTTAATTTTGTGGAATAAAGGTTCCAACCCAAGCATTTTCGAGAGGCTATCTCTTAGAAGGATACAAGGACGTCCCTAGCTTGGATCAATGAAGGTAAATTCATCCTTGGAGAATTGGCGATCCAATGAGTGGCACGGATCGCACCACGGTATCGAGTCCGACCTCGGTACCGGCATAAACATCACGGACGCATCCAAGAATCATTATTTCGAAGATCGAGAGTTCGGGCCAACTTTACCACACTATCTTTGGACCAGAGTTGTGGAATAATGATTAGAGACATATATTTGAGTTTGGAACCCTTCGGAGCACAATTGGATGCGAAGGTGCGAAGTTGCTCCAAATTGGGTTAATTGGTTTCGATGGATCGCACCCAATCGCACTCCGACCCAAATGAGAAGACTTTACCCGCACAATCCCCGGATGTGGTACTTAATGGGGTATTTGAAGACCGGCAAGGTCGATGGAAGCGGGAGAAACGAGCTTGGGAACAAAGCCCACATGTGGACTCGTTCGGTGATGCGGTGCCACCAAAACAAGGACTCATACACTTTCGAGCTGGTTCATTCTAGATTTAATTTTGTGGAATAAAGGTTCCAACCCAAGCATTTTCGAGAGGCTATCTCTTAGAAGGATACAAGGACGTCCCTAGCTTGGATCAATGAAGGTAAATTCATCCTTGGAGAATTGGCGATCCAATGAGTGGCACGGATCTGCACCACGGTATCGAGTCCGACCTCGGTACCGGCATAAACATCACGGACGCATCCAAGAATCATGATTTCCAAGATCGAGAGTTCGGGCCAACTTTGCCCACACTATCTTTGGACAGAGTTGTGGAATGATGATTAGAGACATATATTTGAGTTTGGAACCCTTCGGAGCACAATTGGATGCGAAGGTGCGAAGTTGCTCCAAATTGGGTTAATTGGTTTCGATGGATCGCACCCAATCGCACTCCGACCCAAATGAGAAGACTTTACCCGCACAATCCCCTGATGTGGTACTTAATGGGGTATTTGAAGACCGGCAAGGTCGATGGAAGCGGGGAGAAACGAGCTTGGGAACAAAGCCCACATGTGGACTCGTTCGGTGATGCGGTGCCACCAAAACAAGGACTCTCATACACTTTCGAGCCTGGTTCATTCTAAATTTAATTTTGTGGAATAAAGGTTCCAACCCAAGCATTTTCGAGAGGCTATCTCTTAGAAGGATACAAGGACGTCCCTAGCTTGGATCAATGAAGGTAAATTCATCCTTGGAGAATTGGCGATCCAATGAGTGGCACGGATCTTGCACCACGGTATCGAGTCCGACCTCGGTACCGGCATAAACATCACGGACGCATCCAAGAATCATGATTTCCAAGATCGAGAGTTCGGGCCAACTTTGCCCACACTATCTTTGGACCAGAGTTGTGGAATGATGATTAGAGACATATATTTGAGTTTGGAACCCTTCGGAGCACAATTGGATGCGAAGGTGCGAAGTTGCTCCAAATTGGGTTAATTGGTTTCGATGGATCGCACCCAATCGCACTCCGACCCAAATGAGAAGACTTTACCCGCACAATCCCCGGATGTGGTACTTAATGGGGTATTTGAAGACCGGCAAGGTCGATGGAAGCGAGGGAGAAACGAGCTTGGGAACAAAGCCCACATGTGGACTCGTTCGGTGATGCGGTGCCACCAAAAAAGGACTCTCATACACTTTCGAGCCTGTTCATTCTAGATTTAATTTTGTGGAATAAAGGTTCCAACCCAAGCATTTTCGAGAGGCTATCTCTTAGAAGGATACAAGGACGTCCCTAGCTTGGATCAATGAAGGTAAATTCATCCTTGGAGAATTGGCGATCCAATGAGTGGCACGGATCTTGCACCACGGTATCGAGTCCGACCTCGGTACCGGCATAAACATCACGGACGCATCCAAGAATCATGATTTCCAAGATCGAGAGTTCGGGCCAACTTTGCCCACACTATCTTTGGACCAGAGTTGTGGAATGATGATTAGAGACATATATTTGAGTTTGGAACCCTTCGGAGCACAATTGGATGCGAAGGTGCGAAGTTGCTCCAAATTGGGTTAATTGGTTTCGATGGATCGCACCCAATCGCACTCCGACCCAAATGAGAAGACTTTACCCGCACAATCCCGGATGTGGTACTTAATGGGGTATTTGAAGACCGGCAAGGTCGATGGAAGCGAGGAGAAACGAGCTTGGGAACAAAGCCCACATGTGGACTCGTTCGGTGATGCGGTGCCACCAAAACAAGGACTCTCATACACTTTCGAGCCTGGTTCATTCTAGATTTAATTTTGTGGAATAAAGGTTCCAACCCAAGCATTTTCGAGAGGCTATCTCTTAGAAGGATACAAGGACGTCCCTAGCTTGGATCAATGAAGGTAAATTCATCCTTGGAGAATTGGCGATCCAATGAGTGGCACGGATCTTTCCACGGTATCGAGTCCGACCTCGGTACCGGCATAAACATCACGGACGCATCCAAGAATCATGATTTCCAAGATCGAGAGTTCGGGCCAACTTTGCCCACACTATCTTTGGACCAGAGTTGTGGAATGATGATTAGAGACATATATTTGAGTTTGGAACCCTTCGGAGCACAATTGGATGCGAAGGTGCGAAGTTGCTCCAAATTGGGTTAATTGGTTTCGATGGATCGCACCCAATCGCACTCCGACCCAAATGAGAAGACTTTACCCGCACAATCCCGGATGTGGTACTTAATGGGGTATTTGAAGACCGGAAGGTCGATGGAAGCGAGGAGAAACGAGCTTGGGAACAAAGCCCACATGTGGACTCGTTCGGTGATGCCGGTGCCACCAAAACAAGGACTCTCATACACTTTCGAGCTTGGTTCATTCTAGATTTAATTTTGTGGAATAAAGGTTCCAACCCAAGCATTTTCGAGTTGCTATCTCTTAGAAGGATACAAGGACGTCCCTAGCTTGGATCAATGAAGGTAAATTCATCCTTGGAGAATTGGCGATCCAATGAGTGGCACGGATGCACCACGGTATCGAGTCCGACCTCGGTACCGGCATAAACATCACGGACGCATCCAAGAATCATGATTTCCAAGATCGAGAGTTCGGGCCAACTTTGCCCACACTATCTTTGGACCGAGTTGTGGAATGATGATTAGAGACATATATTTGAGTTTGGAACCCTTCGGAGCACAATTGGATGCGAAGGTGCGAAGTTGCTCCAAATTGGGTTAATTGGTTTCGATGGATCGCACCCAATCGCACTCCGACCCAAATGAGAAGACTTTACCCGCACAATCCCCGGATGTGGTACTTAATGGGGTATTTGAAGACCGGCAAGGTCGATGGAAGCGGGGAGAAACGAGCTTGGGAACAAAGCCCACATGTGGACTCGTTCGGTGATGCCGGTGCCACCAAAACAAGGACTCTCATACACTTTCGCTTGGTTCATTCTAGATTTAATTTTGTGGAATAAAGGTTCCAACCCAAGCATTTTCGAGAGGCTATCTCTTAGAAGGATACAAGGACGTCCCTAGCTTGGATCAATGAAGGTAAATTCATCCTTGGAGAATTGGCGATCCAATGAGTGGCACGGATCGCACCACGGTATCGAGTCCGACCTCGGTACCGGCATAAACATCACGGACGCATCCAAGAATCATGATTTCCAAGATCGAGAGTTCGGGCCAACTTTGCCCACACTATCTTTGGACCAGAGTTGTGGAATGATGATTAGAGACATATATTTGAGTTTGGAACCCTTCGGAGCACAATTGGATGCGAAGGTGCGAAGTTGCTCCAAATTGGGTTAATTGGTTTCGATGGATCGCACCCAATCGCACTCCGACCCAAATGAGAAGACTTTACCCGCACAATCCCGGATGTGGTACTTAATGGGGTATTTGAAGACCGGCAAGGTCGATGGAAGCGGGAGAAACGAGCTTGGGAACAAAGCCCACATGTGGACTCGTTCGGTGATGCCGGTGCCACCAAAACAAGGACTCTCATACACTTTCGAGCCTGGTTCATTCTAGATTTAATTTTGTGGAATAAAGGTTCCAACCCAAGCATTTTCGAGAGGCTATCTCTTAGAAGGATACAAGGACGTCCCTAGCTTGGATCAATGAAGGTAAATTCATCCTTGGAGAATTGGCGATCCAATGAGTGGCACGGATCTTGCACCACGGTATCGAGTCCGACCTCGGTACCGGCATAAACATCACGGACGCATCCAAGAATCATGATTTCCAAGATCGAGAGTTCGGGCCAACTTTGCCCACACTATCTTTGGACCAGAGTTGTGGAATGATGATTAGAGACATATATTTGAGTTTGGAACCCTTCGGAGCACAATTGGATGCGAAGGTGCGAAGTTGCTCCAAATTGGGTTAATTGGTTTCGATGGATCGCACCCAATCGCACTCCGACCCAAATGAGAAGACTTTACCCGCACAATCCCGGATGTGGTACTTAATGGGGTATTTGAAGACCGGCAAGGTCGATGGAAGCGGGGAGAAACGAGCTTGGGAACAAAGCCCACATGTGGACTCGTTCGGTGATGCGGTGCCAAAACAAGGACTCTCATACACTTTCGAGCCTGGTTCATTCTAGATTTAATTTTGTGGAATAAAGGTTCCAACCCAAGCATTTTCGAGAGGCTATCTCTTAGAAGGATACAAGGACGTCCCTAGCTTGGATCAATGAAGGTAAATTCATCCTTGGAGAATTGGCGATCCAATGAGTGGCACGGATGCACCACGGTATCGAGTCCGACCTCGGTACCGGCATAAACATCACGGACGCATCCAAGAATCATGATTTCCAAGATCGAGAGTTCGGGCCAACTTTGCCCACACTATCTTTGGACCAGAGTTGTGGAATGATGATTAGAGACATATATTTGAGTTTGGAACCCTTCGGAGCACAATTGGATGCGAAGGTGCGAAGTTGCTCCAAATTGGGTTAATTGGTTTCGATGGATCGCACCCAATCGCACTCCGACCCAAATGAGAAGACTTTACCCGCACAATCCCGGATGTGGTACTTAATGGGGTATTTGAAGACCGGCAAGGTCGATGGAAGCGAGGAGAAACGAGCTTGGGAACAAAGCCCACATGTGGACTCGTTCGGTGATGCCGGTGCCACCAAAACAAGGACTCTCATACACTTTCGAGCTGGTTCATTCTAGATTTAATTTTGTGGAATAAAGGTTCCAACCCAAGCATTTTCGAGAGGCTATCTCTTAGAAGGATACAAGGACGTCCCTAGCTTGGATCAATGAAGGTAAATTCATCCTTGGAGAATTGGCGATCCAATGAGTGGCACGGATCTGCACCACGGTATCGAGTCCGACCTCGGTACCGGCATAAACATCACGGACGCATCCAAGAATCATGATTTCCAAGATCGAGAGTTCGGGCCAACTTTGCCCACACTATCTTTGGACCAGAGTTGTGGAATGATGATTAGAGACATATATTTGAGTTTGGAACCCTTCGGAGCACAATTGGATGCGAAGGTGCGAAGTTGCTCCAAATTGGGTTAATTGGTTTCGATGGATCGCACCCAATCGCACTCCGACCCAAATGAGAAGACTTTACCCGCACAATCCCCGGATGTGGTACTTAATGGGGTATTTGAAGACTGGCAAGGTCGATGGAAGCGAGGAGAAACGAGCTTGGGAACAAAGCCCACATGTGGACTCGTTCGGTGATGCCGGTGCCACCAAAACAAGGACTCTCATACACTTTCGAGCCTGGTTCATTCTAGATTTAATTTTGTGGAATAAAGGTTCCAACCCAAGCATTTTCGAGAGGCTATCTCTTAGAAGGATACAAGGACGTCCCTAGCTTGGATCAATGAAGGTAAATTCATCCTTGGAGAATTGGCGATCCAATGAGTGGCACGGATGCGCACCACGGTATCGAGTCCGACCTCGGTACCGGCATAAACATCACGGACGCATCCAAGAATCATGATTTCCAAGATCGAGAGTTCGGGCCAACTTTGCCCACACTATCTTTGGACCAGAGTTGTGGAATGATGATTAGAGACATATATTTGAGTTTGGAACCCTTCGGAGCACAATTGGATGCGAAGGTGCGAAGTTGCTCCAAATTGGGTTAATTGGTTTCGATGGATCGCACCCAATCGCACTCCGACCCAAATGAGAAGACTTTACCCGCACAATCCCCGGATGTGGTACTTAATGGGGTATTTGAAGACCGGCAAGGTCGATGGAAGCGAGGAGAAACGAGCTTGGGAACAAAGCCCACATGTGGACTCGTTCGGTGATGCCGGTGCCACCAAAACAAGGACTCTCATACACTTTCGAGCCTGGTTCATTCTAGATTTAATTTTGTGGAATAAAGGTTCCAACCCAAGCATTTTCGAGAGGCTATCTCTTAGAAGGATACAAGGACGTCCCTAGCTTGGATCAATGAAGGTAAATTCATCCTTGGAGAATTGGCGATCCAATGAGTGGCACGGATCTTGCACCACGGTATCGAGTCCGACCTCGGTACCGGCATAAACATCACGGACGCATCCAAGAATCATGATTTCCAAGATCGAGAGTTCGGGCCAACTTTGCCCACACTATCTTTGGACCAGAGTTGTGGAATGATGATTAGAGACATATATTTGAGTTTGGAACCCTTCGGAGCACAATTGGATGCGAAGGTGCGAAGTTGCTCCAAATTGGGTTAATTGGTTTCGATGGATCGCACCCAATCGCACTCCGACCCAAATGAGAAGACTTTACCCGCACAATCCCCGGATGTGGTACTTAATGGGGTATTTGAAGACCGGCAAGGTCGATGGAAGCGAGGAGAAACGAGCTTGGGAACAAAGCCCACATGTGGACTCGTTCGGTGATGCCGGTGCCACCAAAACAAGGACTCTCATACACTTTCGAGCCTGGTTCATTCTAGATTTAATTTTGTGGAATAAAGGTTCCAACCCAAGCATTTTCGAGAGGCTATCTCTTAGAAGGATACAAGGACGTCCCTAGCTTGGATCAATGAAGGTAAATTCATCCTTGGAGAATTGGCGATCCAATGAGTGGCACGGATCGCACCACGGTATCGAGTCCGACCTCGGTACCGGCATAAACATCACGGACGCATCCAAGAATCATGATTTCCAAGATCGAGAGTTCGGGCCAACTTTGCCCACACTATCTTTGGACCAGAGTTGTGGAATGATGATTAGAGACATATATTTGAGTTTGGAACCCTTCGGAGCACAATTGGATGCGAAGGTGCGAAGTTGCTCCAAATTGGGTTAATTGGTTTCGATGGATCGCACCCAATCGCACTCCGACCCAAATGAGAAGACTTTACCCGCACAATCCCCGGATGTGGTACTTAATGGGGTATTTGAAGACCGGCAAGGTCGATGGAAGCGGGGAGAAACGAGCTTGGGAACAAAGCCCACATGTGGACTCGTTCGGTGATGCCGGTGCCACCAAAACAAGGACTCTCATACACTTTCGAGCCTGGTTCATTCTAGATTTAATTTTGTGGAATAAAGGTTCCAACCCAAGCATTTTCGAGAGGCTATCTCTTAGAAGGATACAAGGACGTCCCTAGCTTGGATCAATGAAGGTAAATTCATCCTTGGAGAATTGGCGATCCAATGAGTGGCACGGATGCGCACCACGGTATCGAGTCCGACCTCGGTACCGGCATAAACATCACGGACGCATCCAAGAATCATGATTTCCAAGATCGAGAGTTCGGGCCAACTTTGCCCACACTATCTTTGGACCAGAGTTGTGGAATGATGATTAGAGACATATATTTGAGTTTGGAACCCTTCGGAGCACAATTGGATGCGAAGGTGCGAAGTTGCTCCAAATTGGGTTAATTGGTTTCGATGGATCGCACCCAATCGCACTCCGACCCAAATGAGAAGACTTTACCCGCACAATCCCCGGATGTGGTACTTAATGGGGTATTTGAAGACCGGCAAGGTCGATGGAAGCGGGAGAAACGAGCTTGGGAACAAAGCCCACATGTGGACTCGTTCGGTGATGCGGTGCCACCAAAACAAGGACTCTCATACACTTTCGAGCCTGGTTCATTCTAGATTTAATTTTGTGGAATAAAGGTTCCAACCCAAGCATTTTCGAGAGGCTATCTCTTAGAAGGATACAAGGACGTCCCTAGCTTGGATCAATGAAGGTAAATTCATCCTTGGAGAATTGGCGATCCAATGAGTGGCACGGATGCTGCACCACGGTATCGAGTCCGACCTCGGTACCAGCATAAACATCACAGACGCATCCAAGAATCATGATTTCCAAGATCGAGAGTTCGGGCCAACTTTGCCCACACTATCTTTGGACCAGAGTTGTGGAATGATGATTAGAGACATATATTTGAGTTTGGAACCCTTCGGAGCACAATTGGATGCGAAGGTGCGAAGTTGCTCCAAATTGGGTTAATTGGTTTCGATGGATCGCACCCAATCGCACTCCGACCCAAATGAGAAGACTTTACCCGCACAATCCCCGGATGTGGTACTTAATGGGGTATTTGAAGACCGGCAAGGTCGATGGAAGCGAGGAGAAACGAGCTTGGGAACAAAGCCCACATGTGGACTCGTTCGGTGATGCCGGTGCCACCAAAACAAGGACTCTCATACACTTTCGAGCCTGGTTCATTCTAGATTTAATTTTGTGGAATAAAGGTTCCAACCCAAGCATTTTCGAGAGGCTATCTCTTAGAAGGATACAAGGACGTCCCTAGCTTGGATCAATGAAGGTAAATTCATCCTTGGAGAATTGGCGATCCAATGAGTGGCACGGATGCCGCACCACGGTATCGAGTCCGACCTCGGTACCGGCATAAACATCACGGACGCATCCAAGAATCATGATTTCCAAGATCGAGAGTTCGGGCCAACTTTGCCCACACTATCTTTGGACCAGAGTTGTGGAATGATGATTAGAGACATATATTTGAGTTTGGAACCCTTCGGAGCACAATTGGATGCGAAGGTGCGAAGTTGCTCCAAATTGGGTTAATTGGTTTCGATGGATCGCACCCAATCGCACTCCGACCCAAATGAGAAGACTTTACCCGCACAATCCCCGGATGTGGTACTTAATGGGGTATTTGAAGACCGGCAAGGTCGATGGAAGCGAGGAGAAACGAGCTTGGGAACAAAGCCCACATGTGGACTCGTTCGGTGATGCGGTGCCACCAAAACAAGGACTCTCATACACTTTCGAGCCTGGTTCATTCTAGATTTAATTTTGTGGAATAAAGGTTCCAACCCAAGCATTTTCGAGAGGCTATCTCTTAGAAGGATACAAGGACGTCCCTAGCTTGGATCAATGAAGGTAAATTCATCCTTGGAGAATTGGCGATCCAATGAGTGGCACGGATCGCACCACGGTATCGAGTCCGACCTCGGTACCGGCATAAACATCACGGACGCATCCAAGAATCATGATTTCCAAGATCGAGAGTTCGGGCCAACTTTGCCCACACTATCTTTGGACCAGAGTTGTGGAATGATGATTAGAGACATATATTTGAGTTTGGAACCCTTCGGAGCACAATTGGATGCGAAGGTGCGAAGTTGCTCCAAATTGGGTTAATTGGTTTCGATGGATCGCACCCAATCGCACTCCGACCCAAATGAGAAGACTTTACCCGCACAATCCCCGGATGTGGTACTTAATGGGGTATTTGAAGACCGGCAAGGTCGATGGAAGCAGGAGAAACGAGCTTGGGAACAAAGCCCACATGTGGACTCGTTCGGTGATGCCGGTGCCACCAAAACAAGGACTCTCATACACTTTCGAGCCTGGTTCATTCTAGATTTAATTTTGTGGAATAAAGGTTCCAACCCAAGCATTTTCGAGAGGCTATCTCTTAGAAGGATACAAGGACGTCCCTAGCTTGGATCAATGAAGGTAAATTCATCCTTGGAGAATTGGCGATCCAATGAGTGGCACGGATGCCGCACCACGGTATCGAGTCCGACCTCGGTACCGGCATAAACATCACGGACGCATCCAAGAATCATGATTTCCAAGATCGAGAGTTCGGGCCAACTTTGCCCACACTATCTTTGGACCAGAGTTGTGGAATGATGATTAGAGACATATATTTGAGTTTGGAACCCTTCGGAGCACAATTGGATGCGAAGGTGCGAAGTTGCTCCAAATTGGGTTAATTGGTTTCGATGGATCGCACCCAATCGCACTCCGACCCAAATGAGAAGACTTTACCCGCACAATCCCGGATGTGGTACTTAATGGGGTATTTGAAGACCGGCAAGGTCGATGGAAGCGAGGAGAAACGAGCTTGGGAACAAAGCCCACATGTGGACTCGTTCGGTGATGCCGGTGCCACCAAAACAAGGACTCTCATACACTTTCGAGCCTGGTTCATTCTAGATTTAATTTTGTGGAATAAAGGTTCCAACCCAAGCATTTTCGAGAGGCTATCTCTTAGAAGGATACAAGGACGTCCCTAGCTTGGATCAATGAAGGTAAATTCATCCTTGGAGAATTGGCGATCCAATGAGTGGCACGGATCGCACCACGGTATCGAGTCCGACCTCGGTACCGGCATAAACATCACGGACGCATCCAAGAATCATGATTTCCAAGATCGAGAGTTCGGGCCAACTTTGCCCACACTATCTTTGGACCAGAGTTGTGGAATGATGATTAGAGACATATATTTGAGTTTGGAACCCTTCGGAGCACAATTGGATGCGAAGGTGCGAAGTTGCTCCAAATTGGGTTAATTGGTTTCGATGGATCGCACCCAATCGCACTCCGACCCAAATGAGAAGACTTTACCCGCACAATCCCCGGATGTGGTACTTAATGGGGTATTTGAAGACCGGCAAGGTCGATGGAAGCGGGGAGAAACGAGCTTGGGAACAAAGCCCACATGTGGACTCGTTCGGTGATGCCGGTGCCACCAAAACAAGGACTCTCATACACTTTCGAGCCTGGTTCATTCTAGATTTAATTTTGTGGAATAAAGGTTCCAACCCAAGCATTTTCGAGAGGCTATCTCTTAGAAGGATACAAGGACGTCCCTAGCTTGGATCAATGAAGGTAAATTCATCCTTGGAGAATTGGCGATCCAATGAGTGGCACGGATGCCGCACCACGGTATCGAGTCCGACCTCGGTACCGGCATAAACATCACGGACGCATCCAAGAATCATGATTTCCAAGATCGAGAGTTCGGGCCAACTTTGCCCACACTATCTTTGGACCAGAGTTGTGGAATGATGATTAGAGACATATATTTGAGTTTGGAACCCTTCGGAGCACAATTGGATGCGAAGGTGCGAAGTTGCTCCAAATTGGGTTAATTGGTTTCGATGGATCGCACCCAATCGCACTCCGACCCAAATGAGAAGACTTTACCCGCACAATCCCCGGATGTGGTACTTAATGGGGTATTTGAAGACCGGCAAGGTCGATGGAAGCGGGAGAAACGAGCTTGGGAACAAAGCCCACATGTGGACTCGTTCGGTGATGCGGTGCCACCAAAACAAGGACTCTCATACACTTTCGAGCTGGTTCATTCTAGATTTAATTTTGTGGAATAAAGGTTCCAACCCAAGCATTTTCGAGAGGCTATCTCTTAGAAGGATACAAGGACGTCCCTAGCTTGGATCAATGAAGGTAAATTCATCCTTGGAGAATTGGCGATCCAATGAGTGGCACGGATCTTGCACCACGGTATCGAGTCCGACCTCGGTACCGGCATAAACATCACGGACGCATCCAAGAATCATGATTTCCAAGATCGAGAGTTCGGGCCAACTTTGCCCACACTATCTTTGGACCAGAGTTGTGGAATGATGATTAGAGACATATATTTGAGTTTGGAACCCTTCGGAGCACAATTGGATGCGAAGGTGCGAAGTTGCTCCAAATTGGGTTAATTGGTTTCGATGGATCGCACCCAATCGCACTCCGACCCAAATGAGAAGACTTTACCCGCACAATCCCCGGATGTGGTACTTAATGGGGTATTTGAAGACCGGCAAGGTCGATGGAAGCAGGAGAAACGAGCTTGGGAACAAAGCCCACATGTGGACTCGTTCGGTGATGCGGTGCCACCAAAACAAGGACTCTCATACACTTTCGAGCCTGGTTCATTCTAGATTTAATTTTGTGGAATAAAGGTTCCAACCCAAGCATTTTCGAGAGGCTATCTCTTAGAAGGATACAAGGACGTCCCTAGCTTGGATCAATGAAGGTAAATTCATCCTTGGAGAATTGGCGATCCAATGAGTGGCACGGATGCCGCACCACGGTATCGAGTCCGACCTCGGTACCGGCATAAACATCACGGACGCATCCAAGAATCATGATTTCCAAGATCGAGAGTTCGGGCCAACTTTGCCCACACTATCTTTGGACCAGAGTTGTGGAATGATGATTAGAGACATATATTTGAGTTTGGAACCCTTCGGAGCACAATTGGATGCGAAGGTGCGAAGTTGCTCCAAATTGGGTTAATTGGTTTCGATGGATCGCACCCAATCGCACTCCGACCCAAATGAGAAGACTTTACCCGCACAATCCCCGGATGTGGTACTTAATGGGGTATTTGAAGACCGGCAAGGTCGATGGAAGCGGGAGAAACGAGCTTGGGAACAAAGCCCACATGTGGACTCGTTCGGTGATGCCGGTGCCACCAAAACAAGGACTCTCATACACTTTCGAGCCTGGTTCATTCTAGATTTAATTTTGTGGAATAAAGGTTCCAACCCAAGCATTTTCGAGAGGCTATCTCTTAGAAGGATACAAGGACGTCCCTAGCTTGGATCAATGAAGGTAAATTCATCCTTGGAGAATTGGCGATCCAATGAGTGGCACGGATGCGCACCACGGTATCGAGTCCGACCTCGGTACCGGCATAAACATCACGGACGCATCCAAGAATCATGATTTCCAAGATCGAGAGTTCGGGCCAACTTTGCCCACACTATCTTTGGACCAGAGTTGTGGAATGATGATTAGAGACATATATTTGAGTTTGGAACCCTTCGGAGCACAATTGGATGCGAAGGTGCGAAGTTGCTCCAAATTGGGTTAATTGGTTTCGATGGATCGCACCCAATCGCACTCCGACCCAAATGAGAAGACTTTACCCGCACAATCCCCGGATGTGGTACTTAATGGGGTATTTGAAGACCGGCAAGGTCGATGGAAGCGAGGAGAAACGAGCTTGGGAACAAAGCCCACATGTGGACTCGTTCGGTGATGCCGGTGCCACCAAAACAAGGACTCTCATACACTTTCGAGCTGGTTCATTCTAGATTTAATTTTGTGGAATAAAGGTTCCAACCCAAGCATTTTCGAGAGGCTATCTCTTAGAAGGATACAAGGACGTCCCTAGCTTGGATCAATGAAGGTAAATTCATCCTTGGAGAATTGGCGATCCAATGAGTGGCACGGATCCGCACCACGGTATCGAGTCCGACCTCGGTACCGGCATAAACATCACGGACGCATCCAAGAATCATGATTTCCAAGATCGAGAGTTCGGGCCAACTTTGCCCACACTATCTTTGGACCAGAGTTGTGGAATGATGATTAGAGACATATATTTGAGTTTGGAACCCTTCGGAGCACAATTGGATGCGAAGGTGCGAAGTTGCTCCAAATTGGGTTAATTGGTTTCGATGGATCGCACCCAATCGCACTCCGACCCAAATGAGAAGACTTTACCCGCACAATCCCCGGATGTGGTACTTAATGGGGTATTTGAAGACCGGCAAGGTCGATGGAAGCAGGAGAAACGAGCTTGGGAACAAAGCCCACATGTGGACTCGTTCGGTGATGCGGTGCCACCAAAACAAGGACTCTCATACACTTTCGAGCCTGGTTCATTCTAGATTTAATTTTGTGGAATAAAGGTTCCAACCCAAGCATTTTCGAGAGGCTATCTCTTAGAAGGATACAAGGACGTCCCTAGCTTGGATCAATGAAGGTAAATTCATCCTTGGAGAATTGGCGATCCAATGAGTGGCACGGATGCCGCACCACGGTATCGAGTCCGACCTCGGTACCGGCATAAACATCACGGACGCATCCAAGAATCATGATTTCCAAGATCGAGAGTTCGGGCCAACTTTGCCCACACTATCTTTGGACCAGAGTTGTGGAATGATGATTAGAGACATATATTTGAGTTTGGAACCCTTCGGAGCACAATTGGATGCGAAGGTGCGAAGTTGCTCCAAATTGGGTTAATTGGTTTCGATGGATCGCACCCAATCGCACTCCGACCCAAATGAGAAGACTTTACCCGCACAATCCCCGGATGTGGTACTTAATGGGGTATTTGAAGACCGGCAAGGTCGATGGAAGCGGGAGAAACGAGCTTGGGAACAAAGCCCACATGTGGACTCGTTCGGTGATGCGGTGCCACCAAAACAAGGACTCTCATACACTTTCGAGCCTGGTTCATTCTAGATTTAATTTTGTGGAATAAAGGTTCCAACCCAAGCATTTTCGAGAGGCTATCTCTTAGAAGGATACAAGGACGTCCCTAGCTTGGATCAATGAAGGTAAATTCATCCTTGGAGAATTGGCGATCCAATGAGTGGCACGGATGCCGCACCACGGTATCGAGTCCGACCTCGGTACCGGCATAAACATCACGGACGCATCCAAGAATCATGATTTCCAAGATCGAGAGTTCGGGCCAACTTTGCCCACACTATCTTTGGACCAGAGTTGTGGAATGATGATTAGAGACATATATTTGAGTTTGGAACCCTTCGGAGCACAATTGGATGCGAAGGTGCGAAGTTGCTCCAAATTGGGTTAATTGGTTTCGATGGATCGCACCCAATCGCACTCCGACCCAAATGAGAAGACTTTACCCGCACAATCCCCGGATGTGGTACTTAATGGGGTATTTGAAGACCGGCAAGGTCGATGGAAGCGGGAGAAACGAGCTTGGGAACAAAGCCCACATGTGGACTCGTTCGGTGATGCGGTGCCACCAAAACAAGGACTCTCATACACTTTCGAGCCTGGTTCATTCTAGATTTAATTTTGTGGAATAAAGGTTCCAACCCAAGCATTTTCGAGAGGCTATCTCTTAGAAGGATACAAGGACGTCCCTAGCTTGGATCAATGAAGGTAAATTCATCCTTGGAGAATTGGCGATCCAATGAGTGGCACGGATCGCACCACGGTATCGAGTCCGACCTCGGTACCGGCATAAACATCACGGACGCATCCAAGAATCATGATTTCCAAGATCGAGAGTTCGGGCCAACTTTGCCCACACTATCTTTGGACCAGAGTTGTGGAATGATGATTAGAGACATATATTTGAGTTTGGAACCCTTCGGAGCACAATTGGATGCGAAGGTGCGAAGTTGCTCCAAATTGGGTTAATTGGTTTCGATGGATCGCACCCAATCGCACTCCGACCCAAATGAGAAGACTTTACCCGCACAATCCCCGGATGTGGTACTTAATGGGGTATTTGAAGACCGGCAAGGTCGATGGAAGCAGGAGAAACGAGCTTGGGAACAAAGCCCACATGTGGACTCGTTCGGTGATGCCGGTGCCACCAAAACAAGGACTCTCATACACTTTCGAGCCTGGTTCATTCTAGATTTAATTTTGTGGAATAAAGGTTCCAACCCAAGCATTTTCGAGAGGCTATCTCTTAGAAGGATACAAGGACGTCCCTAGCTTGGATCAATGAAGGTAAATTCATCCTTGGAGAATTGGCGATCCAATGAGTGGCACGGATGCCGCACCACGGTATCGAGTCCGACCTCGGTACCGGCATAAACATCACGGACGCATCCAAGAATCATGATTTCCAAGATCGAGAGTTCGGGCCAACTTTGCCCACACTATCTTTGGACCGAGTTGTGGAATGATGATTAGAGACATATATTTGAGTTTGGAACCCTTCGGAGCACAATTGGATGCGAAGGTGCGAAGTTGCTCCAAATTGGGTTAATTGGTTTCGATGGATCGCACCCAATCGCACTCCGACCCAAATGAGAAGACTTTACCCGCACAATCCCCGGATGTGGTACTTAATGGGGTATTTGAAGACCGGCAAGGTCGATGGAAGCGGGGAGAAACGAGCTTGGGAACAAAGCCCACATGTGGACTCGTTCGGTGATGCCGGTGCCACCGAAACAAGGACTCTCATACACTTTCGAGCCTGGTTCATTCTAGATTTAATTTTGTGGAATAAAGGTTCCAACCCAAGCATTTTCGAGAGGCTATCTCTTAGAAGGATACAAGGACGTCCCTAGCTTGGATCAATGAAGGTAAATTCATCCTTGGAGAATTGGCGATCCAATGAGTGGCACGGATCTTGCACCACGGTATCGAGTCCGACCTCGGTACCGGCATAAACATCACGGACGCATCCAAGAATCATGATTTCCAAGATCGAGAGTTCGGGCCAACTTTGCCCACACTATCTTTGGACCAGAGTTGTGGAATGATGATTAGAGACATATATTTGAGTTTGGAACCCTTCGGAGCACAATTGGATGCGAAGGTGCGAAGTTGCTCCAAATTGGGTTAATTGGTTTCGATGGATCGCACCCAATCGCACTCCGACCCAAATGAGAAGACTTTACCCGCACAATCCCCGGATGTGGTACTTAATGGGGTATTTGAAGACCGGCAAGGTCGATGGAAGCGGGAGAAACGAGCTTGGGAACAAAGCCCACATGTGGACTCGTTCGGTGATGCGGTGCCACCAAAACAAGGACTCTCATACACTTTCGAGCCTGGTTCATTCTAGATTTAATTTTGTGGAATAAAGGTTCCAACCCAAGCATTTTCGAGAGGCTATCTCTTAGAAGGATACAAGGACGTCCCTAGCTTGGATCAATGAAGGTAAATTCATCCTTGGAGAATTGGCGATCCAATGAGTGGCACGGATGCCGCACCACGGTATCGAGTCCGACCTCGGTACCGGCATAAACATCACGGACGCATCCAAGAATCATGATTTCCAAGATCGAGAGTTCGGGCCAACTTTGCCCACACTATCTTTGGACCAGAGTTGTGGAATGATGATTAGAGACATATATTTGAGTTTGGAACCCTTCGGAGCACAATTGGATGCGAAGGTGCGAAGTTGCTCCAAATTGGGTTAATTGGTTTCGATGGATCGCACCCAATCGCACTCCGACCCAAATGAGAAGACTTTACCCGCACAATCCCCGGATGTGGTACTTAATGGGGTATTTGAAGACCGGCAAGGTCGATGGAAGCGGGAGAAACGAGCTTGGGAACAAAGCCCACATGTGGACTCGTTCGGTGATGCGGTGCCACCAAAACAAGGACTCTCATACACTTTCGAGCCTGGTTCATTCTAGATTTAATTTTGTGGAATAAAGGTTCCAACCCAAGCATTTTCGAGAGGCTATCTCTTAGAAGGATACAAGGACGTCCCTAGCTTGGATCAATGAAGGTAAATTCATCCTTGGAGAATTGGCGATCCAATGAGTGGCACGGATGCACCACGGTATCGAGTCCGACCTCGGTACCGGCATAAACATCACGGACGCATCCAAGAATCATGATTTCCAAGATCGAGAGTTCGGGCCAACTTTGCCCACACTATCTTTGGACCAGAGTTGTGGAATGATGATTAGAGACATATATTTGAGTTTGGAACCCTTCGGAGCACAATTGGATGCGAAGGTGCGAAGTTGCTCCAAATTGGGTTAATTGGTTTCGATGGATCGCACCCAATCGCACTCCGACCCAAATGAGAAGACTTTACCCGCACAATCCCCGGATGTGGTACTTAATGGGGTATTTGAAGACCGGCAAGGTCGATGGAAGCGAGGAGAAACGAGCTTGGGAACAAAGCCCACATGTGGACTCGTTCGGTGATGCGGTGCCACCAAAACAAGGACTCTCATACACTTTCGAGCCTGGTTCATTCTAGATTTAATTTTGTGGAATAAAGGTTCCAACCCAAGCATTTTCGAGAGGCTATCTCTTAGAAGGATACAAGGACGTCCCTAGCTTGGATCAATGAAGGTAAATTCATCCTTGGAGAATTGGCGATCCAATGAGTGGCACGGATGCCGCACCACGGTATCGAGTCCGACCTCGGTACCGGCATAAACATCACGGACGCATCCAAGAATCATGATTTCCAAGATCGAGAGTTCGGGCCAACTTTGCCCACACTATCTTTGGACCAGAGTTGTGGAATGATGATTAGAGACATATATTTGAGTTTGGAACCCTTCGGAGCACAATTGGATGCGAAGGTGCGAAGTTGCTCCAAATTGGGTTAATTGGTTTCGATGGATCGCACCCAATCGCACTCCGACCCAAATGAGAAGACTTTACCCGCACAATCCCCGGATGTGGTACTTAATGGGGTATTTGAAGACCGGCAAGGTCGATGGAAGCGAGGAGAAACGAGCTTGGGAACAAAGCCCACATGTGGACTCGTTCGGTGATGCGGTGCCACCAAAACAAGGACTCTCATACACTTTCGAGCCTGGTTCATTCTAGATTTAATTTTGTGGAATAAAGGTTCCAACCCAAGCATTTTCGAGAGGCTATCTCTTAGAAGGATACAAGGACGTCCCTAGCTTGGATCAATGAAGGTAAATTCATCCTTGGAGAATTGGCGATCCAATGAGTGGCACGGATCCGCACCACGGTATCGAGTCCGACCTCGGTACCGGCATAAACATCACGGACGCATCCAAGAATCATGATTTCCAAGATCGAGAGTTCGGGCCAACTTTGCCCACACTATCTTTGGACCAGAGTTGTGGAATGATGATTAGAGACATATATTTGAGTTTGGAACCCTTCGGAGCACAATTGGATGCGAAGGTGCGAAGTTGCTCCAAATTGGGTTAATTGTTTCGATGGATCGCACCCAATCGCACTCCGACCCAAATGAGAAGACTTTACCCGCACAATCCCGGATGTGGTACTTAATGGGGTATTTGAAGACCGGCAAGGTCGATGGAAGCAGGAGAAACGAGCTTGGGAACAAAGCCCACATGTGGACTCGTTCCGGTGATGCGGTGCCACCAAAACAAGGACTCTCATACACTTTCGAGCCTGGTTCATTCTAGATTTAATTTTGTGGAATAAAGGTTCCAACCCAAGCATTTTCGAGAGGCTATCTCTTAGAAGGATACAAGGACGTCCCTAGCTTGGATCAATGAAGGTAAATTCATCCTTGGAGAATTGGCGATCCAATGAGTGGCACGGATGCCGCACCACGGTATCGAGTCCGACCTCGGTACCGGCATAAACATCACGGACGCATCCAAGAATCATGATTTCCAAGATCGAGAGTTCGGGCCAACTTTGCCCACACTATCTTTGGACCAGAGTTGTGGAATGATGATTAGAGACATATATTTGAGTTTGGAACCCTTCGGAGCACAATTGGATGCGAAGGTGCGAAGTTGCTCCAAATTGGGTTAATTGGTTTCGATGGATCGCACCCAATCGCACTCCGACCCAAATGAGAAGACTTTACCCGCACAATCCCCGGATGTGGTACTTAATGGGGTATTTGAAGACCGGCAAGGTCGATGGAAGCGGGAGAAACGAGCTTGGGAACAAAGCCCACATGTGGACTCGTTCGGTGATGCCGGTGCCACCAAAACAAGGACTCTCATACACTTTCGAGCCTGGTTCATTCTAGATTTAATTTTGTGGAATAAAGGTTCCAACCCAAGCATTTTCGAGAGGCTATCTCTTAGAAGGATACAAGGACGTCCCTAGCTTGGATCAATGAAGGTAAATTCATCCTTGGAGAATTGGCGATCCAATGAGTGGCACGGATGCCGCACCACGGTATCGAGTCCGACCTCGGTACCGGCATAAACATCACGGACGCATCCAAGAATCATGATTTCCAAGATCGAGAGTTCGGGCCAACTTTGCCCACACTATCTTTTGACCAGAGTTGTGGAATGATGATTAGAGACATATATTTGAGTTTGGAACCCTTCGGAGCACAATTGGATGCGAAGGTGCGAAGTTGCTCCAAATTGGGTTAATTGGTTTCGATGGATCGCACCCAATCGCACTCCGACCCAAATGAGAAGACTTTACCCGCACAATCCCCGGATGTGGTACTTAATGGGGTATTTGAAGACCGGCAAGGTCGATGGAAGCGGGAGAAACGAGCTTGGGAACAAAGCCCACATGTGGACTCGTTCGGTGATGCCGGTGCCACCAAAACAAGGACTCTCATACACTTTCGAGCCTGGTTCATTCTAGATTTAATTTTGTGGAATAAAGGTTCCAACCCAAGAATTTTCGAGAGGCTATCTCTTAGAAGGATACAAGGACGTCCCTAGCTTGGATCAATGAAGGTAAATTCATCCTTGGAGAATTGGCGATCCAATGAGTGGCACGGATGCCGCACCACGGTATCGAGTCCGACCTCGGTACCGGCATAAACATCACGGACGCATCCAAGAATCATGATTTCCAAGATCGAGAGTTCGGGCCAACTTTGCCCACACTATCTTTGGACCAGAGTTGTGGAATGATGATTAGAGACATATATTTGAGTTTGGAACCCTTCGGAGCACAATTGGATGCGAAGGTGCGAAGTTGCTCCAAATTGGGTTAATTGGTTTCGATGGATCGCACCCAATCGCACTCCGACCCAAATGAGAAGACTTTACCCGCACAATCCCCGGATGTGGTACTTAATGGGGTATTTGAAGACCGGCAAGGTCGATGGAAGCGAGGAGAAACGAGCTTGGGAACAAAGCCCACATGTGGACTCGTTCGGTGATGCCGGTGCCACCAAAACAAGGACTCTCATACACTTTCGAGCCTGGTTCATTCTAGATTTAATTTTGTGGAATAAAGGTTCCAACCCAAGCATTTTCGAGAGGCTATCTCTTAGAAGGATACAAGGACGTCCCTAGCTTGGATCAATGAAGGTAAATTCATCCTTGGAGAATTGGCGATCCAATGAGTGGCACGGATGCCGCACCACGGTATCGAGTCCGACCTCGGTACCGGCATAAACATCACGGACGCATCCAAGAATCATGATTTCCAAGATCGAGAGTTCGGGCCAACTTTGCCCACACTATCTTTGGACCAGAGTTGTGGAATGATGATTAGAGACATATATTTGAGTTTGGAACCCTTCGGAGCACAATTGGATGCGAAGGTGCGAAGTTGCTCCAAATTGGGTTAATTGGTTTCGATGGATCGCACCCAATCGCACTCCGACCCAAATGAGAAGACTTTACCCGCACAATCCCCGGATGTGGTACTTAATGGGGTATTTGAAGACCGGCAAGGTCGATGGAAGCAGGAGAAACGAGCTTGGGAACAAAGCCCACATGTGGACTCGTTCGGTGATGCCGGTGCCACCAAAACAAGGACTCTCATACACTTTCGAGCCTGGTTCATTCTAGATTTAATTTTGTGGAATAAAGGTTCCAACCCAAGCATTTTCGAGAGGCTATCTCTTAGAAGGATACAAGGACGTCCCTAGCTTGGATCAATGAAGGTAAATTCATCCTTGGAGAATTGGCGATCCAATGAGTGGCACGGATGCCGCACCACGGTATCGAGTCCGACCTCGGTACCGGCATAAACATCACGGACGCATCCAAGAATCATGATTTCCAAGATCGAGAGTTCGGGCCAACTTTGCCCACACTATCTTTGGACCAGAGTTGTGGAATGATGATTAGAGACATATATTTGAGTTTGGAACCCTTCGGAGCACAATTGGATGCGAAGGTGCGAAGTTGCTCCAAATTGGGTTAATTGGTTTCGATGGATCGCACCCAATCGCACTCCGACCCAAATGAGAAGACTTTACCCGCACAATCCCGGATGTGGTACTTAATGGGGTATTTGAAGACCGGCAAGGTCGATGGAAGCGAGGAGAAACGAGCTTGGGAACAAAGCCCACATGTGGACTCGTTCGGTGATGCGGTGCCACCAAAACAAGGACTCTCATACACTTTCGAGCCTGGTTCATTCTAGATTTAATTTTGTGGAATAAAGGTTCCAACCCAAGCATTTTCGAGAGGCTATCTCTTAGAAGGATACAAGGACGTCCCTAGCTTGGATCAATGAAGGTAAATTCATCCTTGGAGAATTGGCGATCCAATGAGTGGCACGGATGCCGCACCACGGTATCGAGTCCGACCTCGGTACCGGCATAAACATCACGGACGCATCCAAGAATCATGATTTCCAAGATCGAGAGTTCGGGCCAACTTTGCCCACACTATCTTTGGACCAGAGTTGTGGAATGATGATTAGAGACATATATTTGAGTTTGGAACCCTTCGGAGCACAATTGGATGCGAAGGTGCGAAGTTGCTCCAAATTGGGTTAATTGGTTTCGATGGATCGCACCCAATCGCACTCCGACCCAAATGAGAAGACTTTACCCGCACAATCCCCGGATGTGGTACTTAATGGGGTATTTGAAGACCGGCAAGGTCGATGGAAGCGAGGAGAAACGAGCTTGGGAACAAAGCCCACATGTGGACTCGTTCCGTGATGCGGTGCCACCAAAACAAGGACTCTCATACACTTTCGAGCCTGGTTCATTCTAGATTTAATTTTGTGGAATAAAGGTTCCAACCCAAGCATTTTCGAGAGGCTATCTCTTAGAAGGATACAAGGACGTCCCTAGCTTGGATCAATGAAGGTAAATTCATCCTTGGAGAATTGGCGATCCAATGAGTGGCACGGATGCACCACGGTATCGAGTCCGACCTCGGTACCGGCATAAACATCACGGACGCATCCAAGAATCATGATTTCCAAGATCGAGAGTTCGGGCCAACTTTGCCCACACTATCTTTGGACCAGAGTTGTGGAATGATGATTAGAGACATATATTTGAGTTTGGAACCCTTCGGAGCACAATTGGATGCGAAGGTGCGAAGTTGCTCCAAATTGGGTTAATTGGTTTCGATGGATCGCACCCAATCGCACTCCGACCCAAATGAGAAGACTTTACCCGCACAATCCCGGATGTGGTACTTAATGGGGTATTTGAAGACCGGCAAGGTCGATGGAAGCGAGGAGAAACGAGCTTGGGAACAAAGCCCACATGTGGACTCGTTCGGTGATGCGGTGCCACCAAAACAAGGACTCTCATACACTTTCGAGCCGGTTCATTCTAGATTTAATTTTGTGGAATAAAGGTTCCAACCCAAGCATTTTCGAGAGGCTATCTCTTAGAAGGATACAAGGACGTCCCTAGCTTGGATCAATGAAGGTAAATTCATCCTTGGAGAATTGGCGATCCAATGAGTGGCACGGATGCACCACGGTATCGAGTCCGACCTCGGTACCGGCATAAACATCACGACGCATCCAAGAATCATGATTTCCAAGATCGAGAGTTCGGGCCAACTTTGCCCACACTATCTTTGGACCAGAGTTGTGGAATGATGATTAGAGACATATATTTGAGTTTGGAACCCTTCGGAGCACAATTGGATGCGAAGGTGCGAAGTTGCTCCAAATTGGGTTAATTGGTTTCGATGGATCGCACCCAATCGCACTCCGACCCAAATGAGAAGACTTTACCCGCACAATCCCCGGATGTGGTACTTAATGGGGTATTTGAAGACCGGCAAGGTCGATGGAGCGAGGAGAAACGAGCTTGGGAACAAAGCCCACATGTGGACTCGTTCGGTGATGCGGTGCCACCAAAACAAGGACTCTCATACACTTTCGAGCCTGGTTCATTCTAGATTTAATTTTGTGGAATAAAGGTTCCAACCCAAGCATTTTCGAGAGGCTATCTCTTAGAAGGATACAAGGACGTCCCTAGCTTGGATCAATGAAGGTAAATTCATCCTTGGAGAATTGGCGATCCAATGAGTGGCACGGATGCCGCACCACGGTATCGAGTCCGACCTCGGTACCGGCATAAACATCACGGACGCATCCAAGAATCATGATTTCCAAGATCGAGAGTTCGGGCCAACTTTGCCCACACTATCTTTGGACCAGAGTTGTGGAATGATGATTAGAGACATATATTTGAGTTTGGAACCCTTCGGAGCACAATTGGATGCGAAGGTGCGAAGTTGCTCCAAATTGGGTTAATTGGTTTCGATGGATCGCACCCAATCGCACTCCGACCCAAATGAGAAGACTTTACCCGCACAATCCCGGATGTGGTACTTAATGGGGTATTTGAAGACCGGCAAGGTCGATGGAAGCAGGAGAAACGAGCTTGGGAACAAAGCCCACATGTGGACTCGTTCGGTGATGCCGGTGCCACCAAAACAAGGACTCTCATACACTTTCGAGCCTGGTTCATTCTAGATTTAATTTTGTGGAATAAAGGTTCCAACCCAAGCATTTTCGAGAGGCTATCTCTTAGAAGGATACAAGGACGTCCCTAGCTTGGATCAATGAAGGTAAATTCATCCTTGGAGAATTGGCGATCCAATGAGTGGCACGGATGCCGCACCACGGTATCGAGTCCGACCTCGGTACCGGCATAAACATCACGGACGCATCCAAGAATCATGATTTCCAAGATCGAGAGTTCGGGCCAACTTTGCCCACACTATCTTTGGACCAGAGTTGTGGAATGATGATTAGAGACATATATTTGAGTTTGGAACCCTTCGGAGCACAATTGGATGCGAAGGTGCGAAGTTGCTCCAAATTGGGTTAATTGGTTTCGATGGATCGCACCCAATCGCACTCCGACCCAAATGAGAAGACTTTACCCGCACAATCCCCGGATGTGGTACTTAATGGGGTATTTGAAGACCGGCAAGGTCGATGGAAGCGAGGAGAAACGAGCTTGGGAACAAAGCCCACATGTGGACTCGTTCGGTGATGCGGTGCCACCAAAACAAGGACTCTCATACACTTTCGAGCTGGTTCATTCTAGATTTAATTTTGTGGAATAAAGGTTCCAACCCAAGCATTTTCGAGAGGCTATCTCTTAGAAGGATACAAGGACGTCCCTAGCTTGGATCAATGAAGGTAAATTCATCCTTGGAGAATTGGCGATCCAATGAGTGGCACGGATGCCGCACCACGGTATCGAGTCCGACCTCGGTACCGGCATAAACATCACGGACGCATCCAAGAATCATGATTTCCAAGATCGAGAGTTCGGGCCAACTTTGCCCACACTATCTTTGGACCAGAGTTGTGGAATGATGATTAGAGACATATATTTGAGTTTGGAACCCTTCGGAGCACAATTGGATGCGAAGGTGCGAAGTTGCTCCAAATTGGGTTAATTGGTTTCGATGGATCGCACCCAATCGCACTCCGACCCAAATGAGAAGACTTTACCCGCACAATCCCCGGATGTGGTACTTAATGGGGTATTTGAAGACCGGCAAGGTCGATGGAAGCAGGGAGAAACGAGCTTGGGAACAAAGCCCACATGTGGACTCGTTCGGTGATGCGGTGCCACCAAAACAAGGACTCTCATACACTTTCGAGCCTGGTTCATTCTAGATTTAATTTTGTGGAATAAAGGTTCCAACCCAAGCATTTTCGAGAGGCTATCTCTTAGAAGGATACAAGGACGTCCCTAGCTTGGATCAATGAAGGTAAATTCATCCTTGGAGAATTGGCGATCCAATGAGTGGCACGGATGCCGCACCACGGTATCGAGTCCGACCTCGGTACCGGCATAAACATCACGGACGCATCCAAGAATCATGATTTCCAAGATCGAGAGTTCGGGCCAACTTTGCCCACACTATCTTTGGACCAGAGTTGTGGAATGATGATTAGAGACATATATTTGAGTTTGGAACCCTTCGGAGCACAATTGGATGCGAAGGTGCGAAGTTGCTCCAAATTGGGTTAATTGGTTTCGATGGATCGCACCCAATCGCACTCCGACCCAAATGAGAAGACTTTACCCGCACAATCCCGGATGTGGTACTTAATGGGGTATTTGAAGACCGGCAAGGTCGATGGAAGCAGGAGAAACGAGCTTGGGAACAAAGCCCACATGTGGACTCGTTCGGTGATGCGGTGCCACCAAAACAAGGACTCTCATACACTTTCGAGCCTGGTTCATTCTAGATTTAATTTTGTGGAATAAAGGTTCCAACCCAAGCATTTTCGAGAGGCTATCTCTTAGAAGGATACAAGGACGTCCCTAGCTTGGATCAATGAAGGTAAATTCATCCTTGGAGAATTGGCGATCCAATGAGTGGCACGGATGCCGCACCACGGTATCGAGTCCGACCTCGGTACCGGCATAAACATCACGGACGCATCCAAGAATCATGATTTCCAAGATCGAGAGTTCGGGCCAACTTTGCCCACACTATCTTTGGACCAGAGTTGTGGAATGATGATTAGAGACATATATTTGAGTTTGGAACCCTTCGGAGCACAATTGGATGCGAAGGTGCGAAGTTGCTCCAAATTGGGTTAATTGGTTTCGATGGATCGCACCCAATCGCACTCCGACCCAAATGAGAAGACTTTACCCGCACAATCCCCGGATGTGGTACTTAATGGGGTATTTGAAGACCGGCAAGGTCGATGGAAGCAGGAGAAACGAGCTTGGGAACAAAGCCCACATGTGGACTCGTTCCGGTGATGCCGGTGCCACCGAAACAAGGACTCTCATACACTTTCGAGCCTGGTTCATTCTAGATTTAATTTTGTGGAATAAAGGTTCCAACCCAAGCATTTTCGAGAGGCTATCTCTTAGAAGGATACAAGGACGTCCCTAGCTTGGATCAATGAAGGTAAATTCATCCTTGGAGAATTGGCGATCCAATGAGTGGCACGGATCCGCACCACGGTATCGAGTCCGACCTCGGTACCGGCATAAACATCACGGACGCATCCAAGAATCATGATTTCCAAGATCGAGAGTTCGGGCCAACTTTGCCCACACTATCTTTGGACCAGAGTTGTGGAATGATGATTAGAGACATATATTTGAGTTTGGAACCCTTCGGAGCACAATTGGATGCGAAGGTGCGAAGTTGCTCCAAATTGGGTTAATTGGTTTCGATGGATCGCACCCAATCGCACTCCGACCCAAATGAGAAGACTTTACCCGCACAATCCCCGGATGTGGTACTTAATGGGGTATTTGAAGACCGGCAAGGTCGATGGAAGCGAGGAGAAACGAGCTTGGGAACAAAGCCCACATGTGGACTCGTTCGGTGATGCCGGTGCCACCAAAACAAGGACTCTCATACACTTTCGAGCCTGGTTCATTCTAGATTTAATTTTGTGGAATAAAGGTTCCAACCCAAGCATTTTCGAGAGGCTATCTCTTAGAAGGATACAAGGACGTCCCTAGCTTGGATCAATGAAGGTAAATTCATCCTTGGAGAATTGGCGATCCAATGAGTGGCACGGATGCCGCACCACGGTATCGAGTCCGACCTCGGTACCGGCATAAACATCACGGACGCATCCAAGAATCATGATTTCCAAGATCGAGAGTTCGGGCCAACTTTGCCCACACTATCTTTGGACGAGTTGTGGAATGATGATTAGAGACATATATTTGAGTTTGGAACCCTTCGGAGCACAATTGGATGCGAAGGTGCGAAGTTGCTCCAAATTGGGTTAATTGGTTTCGATGGATCGCACCCAATCGCACTCCGACCCAAATGAGAAGACTTTACCCGCACAATCCCCGGATGTGGTACTTAATGGGGTATTTGAAGACCGGCAAGGTCGATGGAAGCGGGGAGAAACGAGCTTGGGAACAAAGCCCACATGTGGACTCGTTCGGTGATGCGGTGCCACCAAAACAAGGACTCTCATACACTTTCGAGCCTGGTTCATTCTAGATTTAATTTTGTGGAATAAAGGTTCCAACCCAAGCATTTTCGAGAGGCTATCTCTTAGAAGGATACAAGGACGTCCCTAGCTTGGATCAATGAAGGTAAATTCATCCTTGGAGAATTGGCGATCCAATGAGTGGCACGGATGCCGCACCACGGTATCGAGTCCGACCTCGGTACCGGCATAAACATCACGGACGCATCCAAGAATCATGATTTCCAAGATCGAGAGTTCGGGCCAACTTTGCCCACACTATCTTTGGACCAGAGTTGTGGAATGATGATTAGAGACATATATTTGAGTTTGGAACCCTTCGGAGCACAATTGGATGCGAAGGTGCGAAGTTGCTCCAAATTGGGTTAATTGGTTTCGATGGATCGCACCCAATCGCACTCCGACCCAAATGAGAAGACTTTACCCGCACAATCCCCGGATGTGGTACTTAATGGGGTATTTGAAGACCGGCAAGGTCGATGGAAGCGAGGAGAAACGAGCTTGGGAACAAAGCCCACATGTGGACTCGTTCGGTGATGCCGGTGCCACCAAAACAAGGACTCTCATACACTTTCGAGCCTGGTTCATTCTAGATTTAATTTTGTGGAATAAAGGTTCCAACCCAAGCATTTTCGAGAGGCTATCTCTTAGAAGGATACAAGGACGTCCCTAGCTTGGATCAATGAAGGTAAATTCATCCTTGGAGAATTGGCGATCCAATGAGTGGCACGGATGCCGCACCACGGTATCGAGTCCGACCTCGGTACCGGCATAAACATCACGGACGCATCCAAGAATCATGATTTCCAAGATCGAGAGTTCGGGCCAACTTTGCCAACACTATCTTTGGACCAGAGTTGTGGAATGATGATTAGAGACATATATTTGAGTTTGGAACCCTTCGGAGCACAATTGGATGCGAAGGTGCGAAGTTGCTCCAAATTGGGTTAATTGGTTTCGATGGATCGCACCCAATCGCACTCCGACCCAAATGAGAAGACTTTACCCGCACAATCCCCGGATGTGGTACTTAATGGGGTATTTGAAGACCGGCAAGGTCGATGGAAGCGAGGAGAAACGAGCTTGGGAACAAAGCCCACATGTGGACTCGTTCGGTGATGCCGGTGCCACCAAAACAAGGACTCTCATACACTTTCGAGCCTGGTTCATTCTAGATTTAATTTTGTGGAATAAAGGTTCCAACCCAAGCATTTTCGAGAGGCTATCTCTTAGAAGGATACAAGGACGTCCCTAGCTTGGATCAATGAAGGTAAATTCATCCTTGGAGAATTGGCGATCCAATGAGTGGCACGGATCCGCACCACGGTATCGAGTCCGACCTCGGTACCGGCATAAACATCACGGACGCATCCAAGAATCATGATTTCCAAGATCGAGAGTTCGGGCCAACTTTGCCCACACTATCTTTGGACCAGAGTTGTGGAATGATGATTAGAGACATATATTTGAGTTTGGAACCCTTCGGAGCACAATTGGATGCGAAGGTGCGAAGTTGCTCCAAATTGGGTTAATTGGTTTCGATGGATCGCACCCAATCGCACTCCGACCCAAATGAGAAGACTTTACCCGCACAATCCCCGGATGTGGTACTTAATGGGGTATTTGAAGACCGGCAAGGTCGATGGAAGCGAGGAGAAACGAGCTTGGGAACAAAGCCCACATGTGGACTCGTTCGGTGATGCCGGTGCCACCAAAACAAGGACTCTCATACACTTTCGAGCCTGGTTCATTCTAGATTTAATTTTGTGGAATAAAGGTTCCAACCCAAGCATTTTCGAGAGGCTATCTCTTAGAAGGATACAAGGACGTCCCTAGCTTGGATCAATGAAGGTAAATTCATCCTTGGAGAATTGGCGATCCAATGAGTGGCACGGATGCCGCACCACGGTATCGAGTCCGACCTCGGTACCGGCATAAACATCACGGACGCATCCAAGAATCATGATTTCCAAGATCGAGAGTTCGGGCCAACTTTGCCCACACTATCTTTGGACCAGAGTTGTGGAATGATGATTAGAGACATATATTTGAGTTTGGAACCCTTCGGAGCACAATTGGATGCGAAGGTGCGAAGTTGCTCCAAATTGGGTTAATTGGTTTCGATGGATCGCACCCAATCGCACTCCGACCCAAATGAGAAGACTTTACCCGCACAATCCCCGGATGTGGTACTTAATGGGGTATTTGAAGACCGGCAAGGTCGATGGAAGCAGGGAGAAACGAGCTTGGGAACAAAGCCCACATGTGGACTCGTTCGGTGATGCCGGTGCCACCAAAACAAGGACTCTCATACACTTTCGAGCCGGTTCATTCTAGATTTAATTTTGTGGAATAAAGGTTCCAACCCAAGCATTTTCGAGAGGCTATCTCTTAGAAGGATACAAGGACGTCCCTAGCTTGGATCAATGAAGGTAAATTCATCCTTGGAGAATTGGCGATCCAATGAGTGGCACGGATGCCGCACCACGGTATCGAGTCCGACCTCGGTACCGGCATAAACATCACGGACGCATCCAAGAATCATGATTTCCAAGATCGAGAGTTCGGGCCAACTTTGCCCACACTATCTTTGGACCGAGTTGTGGAATGATGATTAGAGACATATATTTGAGTTTGGAACCCTTCGGAGCACAATTGGATGCGAAGGTGCGAAGTTGCTCCAAATTGGGTTAATTGGTTTCGATGGATCGCACCCAATCGCACTCCGACCCAAATGAGAAGACTTTACCCGCACAATCCCCGGATGTGGTACTTAATGGGGTATTTGAAGACCGGCAAGGTCGATGGAAGCGAGGAGAAACGAGCTTGGGAACAAAGCCCACATGTGGACTCGTTCCGTGATGCGGTGCCACCAAAACAAGGACTCTCATACACTTTCGAGCCTGGTTCATTCTAGATTTAATTTTGTGGAATAAAGGTTCCAACCCAAGCATTTTCGAGAGGCTATCTCTTAGAAGGATACAAGGACGTCCCTAGCTTGGATCAATGAAGGTAAATTCATCCTTGGAGAATTGGCGATCCAATGAGTGGCACGGATGCTGCACCACGGTATCGAGTCCGACCTCGGTACCAGCATAAACATCACGGACGCATCCAAGAATCATGATTTCCAAGATCGAGAGTTCGGGCCAACTTTGCCCACACTATCTTTGGACCAGAGTTGTGGAATGATGATTAGAGACATATATTTGAGTTTGGAACCCTTCGGAGCACAATTGGATGCGAAGGTGCGAAGTTGCTCCAAATTGGGTTAATTGGTTTCGATGGATCGCACCCAATCGCACTCCGACCCAAATGAGAAGACTTTACCCGCACAATCCCCGGATGTGGTACTTAATGGGGTATTTGAAGACCGGCAAGGTCGATGGAAGCAGGAGAAACGAGCTTGGGAACAAAGCCCACATGTGGACTCGTTCGGTGATGCGGTGCCACCAAAACAAGGACTCTCATACACTTTCGAGCCTGGTTCATTCTAGATTTAATTTTGTGGAATAAAGGTTCCAACCCAAGCATTTTCGAGAGGCTATCTCTTAGAAGGATACAAGGACGTCCCTAGCTTGGATCAATGAAGGTAAATTCATCCTTGGAGAATTGGCGATCCAATGAGTGGCACGGATGCCGCACCACGGTATCGAGTCCGACCTCGGTACCGGCATAAACATCACGGACGCATCCAAGAATCATGATTTCCAAGATCGAGAGTTCGGGCCAACTTTGCCCACACTATCTTTGGACCAGAGTTGTGGAATGATGATTAGAGACATATATTTGAGTTTGGAACCCTTCGGAGCACAATTGGATGCGAAGGTGCGAAGTTGCTCCAAATTGGGTTAATTGGTTTCGATGGATCGCACCCAATCGCACTCCGACCCAAATGAGAAGACTTTACCCGCACAATCCCCGGATGTGGTACTTAATGGGGTATTTGAAGACCGGCAAGGTCGATGGAAGCGAGGAGAAACGAGCTTGGGAACAAAGCCCACATGTGGACTCGTTCCGTGATGCCGGTGCCACCAAAACAAGGACTCTCATACACTTTCGAGTGGTTCATTCTAGATTTAATTTTGTGGAATAAAGGTTCCAACCCAAGCATTTTCGAGAGGCTATCTCTTAGAAGGATACAAGGACGTCCCTAGCTTGGATCAATGAAGGTAAATTCATCCTTGGAGAATTGGCGATCCAATGAGTGGCACGGATGCCGCACCACGGTATCGAGTCCGACCTCGGTACCGGCATAAACATCACGGACGCATCCAAGAATCATGATTTCCAAGATCGAGAGTTCGGGCCAACTTTGCCCACACTATCTTTGGACCAGAGTTGTGGAATGATGATTAGAGACATATATTTGAGTTTGGAACCCTTCGGAGCACAATTGGATGCGAAGGTGCGAAGTTGCTCCAAATTGGGTTAATTGGTTTCGATGGATCGCACCCAATCGCACTCCGACCCAAATGAGAAGACTTTACCCGCACAATCCCCGGATGTGGTACTTAATGGGGTATTTGAAGACCGGCAAGGTCGATGGAAGCGGGAGAAACGAGCTTGGGAACAAAGCCCACATGTGGACTCGTTCGGTGATGCCGGTGCCACCAAAACAAGGACTCTCATACACTTTCGAGCCTGGTTCATTCTAGATTTAATTTTGTGGAATAAAGGTTCCAACCCAAGCATTTTCGAGAGGCTATCTCTTAGAAGGATACAAGGACGTCCCTAGCTTGGATCAATGAAGGTAAATTCATCCTTGGAGAATTGGCGATCCAATGAGTGGCACGGATGCCGCACCACGGTATCGAGTCCGACCTCGGTACCGGCATAAACATCACGGACGCATCCAAGAATCATGATTTCCAAGATCGAGAGTTCGGGCCAACTTTGCCCACACTATCTTTGGACCAGAGTTGTGGAATGATGATTAGAGACATATATTTGAGTTTGGAACCCTTCGGAGCACAATTGGATGCGAAGGTGCGAAGTTGCTCCAAATTGGGTTAATTGGTTTCGATGGATCGCACCCAATCGCACTCCGACCCAAATGAGAAGACTTTACCCGCACAATCCCCGGATGTGGTACTTAATGGGGTATTTGAAGACCGGCAAGGTCGATGGAAGCAGGAGAAACGAGCTTGGGAACAAAGCCCACATGTGGACTCGTTCGGTGATGCCGGTGCCACCAAAACAAGGACTCTCATACACTTTCGAGCCTGGTTCATTCTAGATTTAATTTTGTGGAATAAAGGTTCCAACCCAAGCATTTTCGAGAGGCTATCTCTTAGAAGGATACAAGGACGTCCCTAGCTTGGATCAATGAAGGTAAATTCATCCTTGGAGAATTGGCGATCCAATGAGTGGCACGGATGCCGCACCACGGTATCGAGTCCGACCTCGGTACCGGCATAAACATCACGGACGCATCCAAGAATCATGATTTCCAAGATCGAGAGTTCGGGCCAACTTTGCCCACACTATCTTTGGACCAGAGTTGTGGAATGATGATTAGAGACATATATTTGAGTTTGGAACCCTTCGGAGCACAATTGGATGCGAAGGTGCGAAGTTGCTCCAAATTGGGTTAATTGGTTTCGATGGATCGCACCCAATCGCACTCCGACCCAAATGAGAAGACTTTACCCGCACAATCCCCGGATGTGGTACTTAATGGGGTATTTGAAGACCGGCAAGGTCGATGGAAGCAGGGAGAAACGAGCTTGGGAACAAAGCCCACATGTGGACTCGTTCGGTGATGCGGTGCCACCAAAACAAGGACTCTCATACACTTTCGAGCCTGGTTCATTCTAGATTTAATTTTGTGGAATAAAGGTTCCAACCCAAGCATTTTCGAGAGGCTATCTCTTAGAAGGATACAAGGACGTCCCTAGCTTGGATCAATGAAGGTAAATTCATCCTTGGAGAATTGGCGATCCAATGAGTGGCACAGATGCTGCACCACGGTATCGAGTCCGACCTCGGTACCAGCATAAACATCACAGACGCATACAAGAACCATGATTTCAAAGATTGAGAGTTCGGGCCAACTTTGCATGCACTATCTTTGGACCAGAGTTGTGGAATGATGATTAGAGAGTTATATTTGAGTTTGGAACCCTTTGGAGCAGGATTGGATGCGAAGGTGCGAAGTTGCTCCGAATTGGGTTAATTGGTTTCGAAGGATCGCACCCAATCGCACTCCCGACCCAAATGAGAAGGCTTTACCCGTACAATGCCCGGATGTGGTACTTAATGGGTTATTTGAAGACCGGTAAGGTTGACGGGAAGGTGGAGAATGAGCTTGGGAACAAGGCCCACATGTGGACTTGTTCTATACTACGTTGGTTCCACCAAAAACAAGGACTTTCTCATACACTTTCGAGCTCGGTTCATTTTAGATTTAATTTTGTGGAATAAAGGTTCCAACCCAAGCATTTTCTTTAGAGGCGATCTCTTAGAAGGATACAAGGACGTCCCTAGCTTGGATCAATGAAGGTAAATTCATCCTTGGAGAATTGGCGATCCAATGAGTGGCACAAACATGCCGCACCATCGTATCGAGTCCGACCCTAAGTATCGGCATAAACATCACAGACGCATACAAGACCATGATTTCCAAGATTGAGAGTTCGGGCCAACTTTGCATGCACTATCTTTGGACCAGAGTTGTGGAATGATGATTAGAGAGTTATATTTGAGTTTGGAACCCTTTGGAGCAGAATTGGATGCGAAGGTGCGAAGTTGCTCCAAATTGGGTTAATTGGTTTCGATGGATCGCACCGAATCGCACCCCGACCCAAATGAGAAGGCTTTACCTGCACAATGCCCAGATGTGGTACTTAATGGTTTATTTGAAGACCGGTAAGGTTGATGGAAGCAGGTGGTTAAATGAGCTTGGGAACAAGGCCCACATGTGGACTCGTTCCCATTACGTCGGTGCCACCAAAACAAGGACTTTCTCATACACTTTCGAGCCTGGTTCATTTTAGATTTAATTTTGTGGAATAAAGGTTCCAACCCAAGCATTTTCGAGAGGCGATCTCTTAGAAGGATACAAGGACGTCCCTAGCTTGGATCAATGAAGGTAAATTCATCCTTGGAGAATTGGCGATCCAATGAGTGGCCCAGATGCCGCACTACGGTATCGAGTCCGACCTCGGTACCAGAATAAACATCAAAGACGCATACAAGAACCATGATTTCCAAGATCGAGAGTTTGGGCCAACTTTGCCCACATTATCTTTGGACCAGAGTTGTGGAATAATGATTAGAGACATATATTTGAGTTTGGAACCCTTTGGACCGCAATTGGATGCGAAGGTGTGAAGTTTCTCCAAATTGGGTTAATTAGTTTCGATGCATCGCACACAATCTCACCCCGACCCAAATGAGAAGACTTTACCCGCACAATCCCCGGGTGTAGTACTTAATGGGTTATTTGAAGACCGGCAAGGTTGATGGAAGAAGGGAGAAACAAACTTGGGAACAAGGCCCACATGTGGACTCATTCCGGTCATGCTGGTGCCACCAAAACAAGGACTTTCTCATACACTTTCGAGAATGGTTCATTCTAGATTTAATTTTGTGGAATAAAGGTTCCAACCCAAGCATTTTCGAGAGGCGATCTCTTAAAAGGATACAAGGACGTCCCTAGCTTGGATCAATGAAGGTACCCACATCCTGGGAGAATTGGCGATCCACGGAGTGGCCCGCATGCCGCACTACTCTGCATCGAGTCCGACCCCTGGGCACACGCATAAACATCATGTACGCATACAAGAACCATGATTTCCAAGATCGAGAGTTCGTTCCAACTTTGCCCACATTATCTTTGGACCGCAGTTGTGGAATGATGATTAGAGACATATATTTGAGTTTGGAACCCTTTGGAGCGCAATTGGACGCGAAGGTGCGAAGCTTCTCCCAAAATCGGGGTTAATTGGTTTCGATGGATCGCACCCAATCGCACCCCGACCTAAATGAGAAGACTTTACCCGCAAAATCCCCGGATGTGGTACTTAATGGGGTATTTGAAAACCGGGAAGGTCGATGGAAGCAGGGAGAAACGAGCTTGGGAATAAAGCCTACATGTGGACTTGCTCGTTGCTACGTGTGCCATTATTGAAACAAGGACTCTCCTACACTTTCGAGCTCGGTTCATTCTTGCATTTAATTTTTTGGAATAAAGTTTCCAACCCCAAGCATTTTCGAGAGGCTATCTCTTAGAGGGATACAAGGACGTCCCTAGCTTGGATCAATGAAGGTAAATTCATCCTTGGAGAATTGGCGATCGAATGAGTGAATGCACGGATATTGCCGTACCACGGTATCGAGTCGGACCTCGGTACCAGCATAAACATCAGCGTACACATCCAAGAATCCATGATTTCAAAGATCGAGAGTTTGGGCCAACTTTGCCTGCACTATCTTTTGACCACAGTTGTGGGATGATGATTAGAGAGTTATATTTGAGTTTGGAACCCTTTGGAGCAGAATTGGATGCGAAGGTGCGAAGTTGCTCTATATTGGGTTAATTGGTTTCGATGGATCGCACCCAATCGCACCCCAACCTAAATGAGAACACTTTACCCGCAAAATCCCTGGGATGTGGTACTTAATGGGGTATTTGAAAACCGGCAAGGTTGATGGAAGAAGGAGAAACGAGCTTGGGAACAAAGGTCACATGTGGACTCGTTACGAGATGCAGGTGCCACGAAAACAAGGACTCTCGCATACTTTCGAGCACGGTTCATTATAGATTTAATTTTGTGGAATAAAGGTGCCAACCGGAGAACTTTCGAGAGGCTATCTCTTAGAAGGATACAAGGACGTCCCTAGCTTGGATCAATGAAGGTAAGATTCATCCTTGGAGCATTGGCGATCCAATGAGTGGTACAGATGTGCCTGTTTCTTCGGGTATCGAGTACGACCTCGGTACCAGCACCAAACATCACAAACACGCATACGAGAACCATGATTTCCAAGATCGAGAGTTCAGGCCAACTATGCCCACATTATCTTTGGACCAGAGTTGTGGAATGATGATTAGAGACATATATTTGAGTTTGAAACCACTTCGGGGCACAATTGGAAGCGAAGGTGCGAAGTTGCTCCAAATTGGGTTAATTGGTTTCGATGGATCGCACCCAACCTCACTTTGACCCAAATGAGAAGACTTTACCCGTACAATCCCCGGATGTGGTACTTAATGGGTTATTTGAAGACCGGTAGGGTTGATGGAAGCAAGGGGAGAAACGAGCTTGGGAACAAAGCCCACATGTGGACTCGTTAAGTCATGCGGTGCCACCCAAAACAAGGACTCTCCCTCATACACTTTACGTGCACGGTTCATTCTAAATTTAATTTTGTGGAATAAAGGTTCCAACCCAAGCATTTTCGAGAGGCCATGTCTTAGAAGGATACAAGAACGTCCTAGCTTGGATCGATGAGGTAATTATCCTTGGAGAATTGGCGATCCAATGAGTGGCACAGATGCTCCACCACGGTATCGGGTCCAGACCTCGGTACCAGCATAAAGATCACAGCCGTATCCAAGAATCATGATTTCCAAGATCGAGAGTTTGGGCCAACTTTGCCTGCACTATCTTTGGACCAGAGGTTGTGGAATGATGATTAGAGACTTATATTTGAGTTTGGAACCCTTTGGAGCACAAATTGATGCGGAAGTGCGAAGTTGCTCCAAATTAGGTTAATTGGTTTCGATGGATCCCACCCAATCGCACCCCGACCTAAATGAGAAGACTTTCCCTGCAAAATCCCTGGATGTGGTACTTAATGGGGCATTTGAAGACCGGCAAGGTCGATGGAAGCGGGGAGAAACGAGCTTGGGAACAAAGTCCACATGTGGACTCGTTGCAGTGATCTCTGGTGCCACGAAAAGCAAGGACTCTCATACACTTTCGTGCACAGTTCATTCTAGAATTAATTTTGGAATAAAGGTTCCAACCCAAGCATTTTCGAGAGGCTATCTCTTAGAAGGATACAAGGACGTCCCTAGCTTGGATCAATGAAGGTAAATTCATCCTTGGAGAATTGGCGATCCAATGAGTGGTACGAATGCTTGCACCACGGTATCGAGTCGAGACCTCGGTACCGGCGCAAAACAACACGGGCACATCCAAGGAATCATGATTTCCAAGATCGAGAGTTCGGGCCAACTTTACGGGCACACATTATCTTTGGACTACAGTTGTGGAATGATGATTAGAGATAGTATATTTGAGTTTGGAACCCTTCGGAGCACAATTGGATGCGAAGGTGCGAAGTTGCTCTAAATTGGGTTAATTGGTTTCGATGGATCGCACCCAATCGCACTTCCCGACCCAAATGAGAAGACTTTACCCACACAATCCCCGGATGTGGTACTTAATGGGGTATTTGAAGACCGGCAAGGTCGATGGAAGCGGGGAGAAACGAGCTTGGGAACAAAGCCCACATGTGGACTCGTTACGGTGATGCGGTGCCACGAAACAAGGACTCTCGTACACTTTCGAGCTGGTTCATTCTATATTTAAGTTTGTGGAATAAAGGTTCCAACCCGAGCATTTTGAGAGGCTATCTCTTAGAAGGATACAAGGACGTCCCTAGCTTGGATCAATGAAGGTAAATTCATCCTTGGAGAATTGGCGATCCAATAAGTGGCACGGATCTTGCACCACGGTATCGAGTCCGACCTCGGTACCAGCATAAACATCATAGACGCATCCAAGAATCATGATATCCAAGATCGAGAGTTGGGGCCAACTTTGCCCACACTATCTTTGGACCAGAGTTGTGGAATGATGATTAGAGACATATATTTGAGTTTGGAACCCTTCGGAGCACAATTGGATGCGAAGGTGCGAAGTTGCTCCAAATTGGGTTAATTGGTTTCGATGGATCGCACCCAATCGCACTTCGACCCAAATGAGAAGACTTTACCCGCATAATCCCCGGATGTTGTACTTAATGGGGTATTTGAAGACCGGCAAGGTCGATGGATCTAGGGAGAAACGAGCTTGGGAAGAAAGCCCACATGTGGACTCGTTACGGTGATTCGGTGCCAGCAAAACAAGGACTCTCATACACTTTCGAGCTTAGATCATTCCATATTTAAGTTTGTGGAATAAAGGTTCCAACCCAAGCATTTTCAAGAGGCTATCTCATAGAAGGATACAAGGACGTCCCTAGCTTGGATCAATAAAGGTAAATTCATCCTTGGAGAATTGGCGATCCAATGAGTGGCACGGATGCGCACACCACGGTATCGAGTCGACCTCGGTACCGGCATAAAAATCACGGACGCATCCAAGAATCATGATTTCCAAGATCGAGAGTTCGGGGCAACTTTGCACACACTATCTTTGGACCCGAGTTGTGGAATGATGACTAAGAGACATATATTTGACCCCCCCCCCCCCCCCCCCCCAAAAAAAAAAAAAAAAAAAAAAAAAAAAAAACTGGACAAGAGTTGTGGAATGATGATTAGAGACATTTATTTGACTTTGGAACCCTTCGGAGCACAATTCGATGCGAAGGTGCGAAGTTGCTCCAAATTGGGTTAATTGATTTCGATGGATCCCACCCAATCGCACTCCGAGCCCAAATGAGAAGACTTTCTCTGCACGGTCAGGGATGTGAGTACTTAATGGGGTATTTGAAGACCGGCAAGGTCGATGGAAGCGGGGAGAAACGAGCTTGGGAGCAGAGCCCACATGTGGACTTGTTCCGAAGATGCCGGTGCCACCAAAACAAGGACTCTGATACACTTTCAGCTTTGGTTCATTATTTGGAATTCTTAATTTTGTAGAATAAAGGTTCCAACCCAAGCATTTTCGAGAAACTATCTCTTAGAGAAGGAAGGATACAAGGATGTCCCTAGCTTGGATCAATGAAGGTAAATTCATCCTTGGAGAATTGGCGTCCCATTGAGTGGCACGGATCTTCACCACGGTATCGAAGTCAGCACCCCGGTACCGAGCATATAAACATCTGAGACGCGTCCAAGAATCATGATTTCCAAGATCGAAAATTCGAGCCAAACATTGCCCACACTATCTTTGGACCCGAATTATGGAATGATAATTAGAGACATATATTTGAGTTCGGAACCCTTCGGAGCACAATTGGATGCGAAGGTGCGGAGTTGCTCCAAATTGGGTTAATTGGTTTCGATGGATCGCACCCAATCGCACTCAGACCAAATGAGAAGACTTTACCCGCACAATCCCGGATGTGGTACTTAATGGGGTATTTGAAGACGGGCAAGGTCGATGGAAGCGAGGAGAAACGAGCTTGGGAACAAAGCCCACATGTGGACTCGTTCCG